>VDFB02105066.1:0-23393 GCA_007258455.2 Sequoia sempervirens | reverse complement strand
AATGTTTGAAATGTTGCAAGTGTACTAAATCCTGAAAAACATGGTCCAGAGTTGCTAGTGACCCTATATGCAGATTGGCACTTAATAGCACCTACATCTAAGACCTATCTTTGTAAAGTACTTTACCCCATGTAACTCACCAAGTAGATAATCAATCCTTCGCCCAAGGAACTTGATTTCAATTGTGGTCTTGTTAAGCGTTATGTAATCAATGCAAAGATGATATAAATTGTCCTTCTCCGTAGCTAGGACCACTGGCACAGCATAAGAGCTCTTACTAGAGACAATGATCCCCTCTTCATAATTTTATTCATCTGGCACAAATCAATAGTATCACTATCAATTTCCCTCATAGGCAAATATTTGATGGTACAATTGTGCTCCCCTTGCTTGAATGTTGAGAACCATTCTTGACAATTGGTGGAGTATGTTTCTACTGAGTACAATCATTGAAAACCCTCTACAAAATTCACTCCCCCACTATCAGCAACATAAAATTCATCATTGAGAGTATAATCAACCACTATAAGCTCCACATTATGTACCACTACTAGGAATTCAATTATCCAATAGTCTAGTACCCAAAAAGGAAGTGTCTAGCTGGAGGCATAATTTACAGACTTGTTTCTTGTACGAATAATTAATTGTGTAATAAGAGTCAACCATGACCAAAACCTGATCCTTTTGATATAGGTAGAAATCTTGAAGGTCTCAAGACAATCCAACCCTATTATTGCAAAGAGAATTACTGAGGATTCCCCTATTTCTAGTACAAGAAGGGACTGACTTTGTAGTTCACACTTGAGATTGCATAGTTCTTGGGTATCATTTTTATTGTGTTTTAAGTTCAGACTAAAATAGACACACATCTTCAGCCACATAGAAGTTTTGGGGTTTATATACATGGTCGGTGGTCCTTACTTTAGGCTTTGGAACAGCTATGAAAGGGGATGCAATTGGGGGCTTAATGCTTAAGAAAGTCAGAGGGTAAGCATAAAAACGGGCTTCTCCACTTAATCTTCCTATCAAATGTATTTCCATTCTCCCCAAACTTAAGATCTTCCTTCTAATATATTCTACATTAATTTTGAGTTCCTAGCCATAGGAATAGCATTTTCAAGGGTTCTGTTATTCAATACCTTGTTCAAATATGTGAGCAAAAATTGGAGATTTAGATATTGAGCACCATATCTTCTAGAAGTTGGACTTCAACTGCAAGACTTGATTTTTCCATATAGTCATATATCTTTGAAAAATGCATGATATGTGTACAGTATGGCTCATCTCATTTTTTATTCGCTCTTTAAGTCAAAGCCTCAACACCCTGGATGGAACACCCTGATTTGTGTTTCAAAATAACTAGCAGCTGCCCCATTGAGATGTTGCAAAGCCACTTTTTAGTTTCTCCTTAAGGTCATAAACTCATTGCACCTTGAATGCTAGCCAAAATTTACTCAAACATGGATGTACCTCTACTTCCTTCCCAAAATTGTTGTGGGATCTTCGTTTGCAACTTTGCAAGTCAATAGAGGATTCCTGTTAGCATCCTTCCCCGCCTCCTCTCTCTCCCCATATGGGAGATTAGATTCACTCCATCAGTTAAGATCTTGTTTAAACTCCAGATCCACTGACCTTTTTCCAACAGATATAAGCACCATAATGATATTTGTTGTAAATTTTGCAAGGAATCCCATCAAATCTTCACTTGTCACAAGCTTTAAAGTATTTCTTGGATAAGCCCCCCTTGGCATAATTGCAACAGTAATAATGACCAATAAAACTCCAATACTACTTGCAGTGTGTCTAAACTACTCACAAAAAACAAATCAGAAAATATTGAACAGAAGAAACAAATATGCAGAAAAATGGATTCACCTCCTCACCCAAGATGGATTGCACCTACAAATCCAACTGTAAACACCAACCCTTCAGTAATCCTAGGTAGATGGAACATGACTTAAATAATAGCAATAAGACTAAGCATTAAAAAATAAATCTGTAGTATCTTGTGTCTAGGTACAGAACAAAAGACTCAGACTAGCTTTCACACCTTACACAGATAGTGCATCAATGTCATCTTGTTGTTGCGAGCGCGTGTATCTGACAATTTCAAAAGACTGTCCAACCTAAATCCAATTGCAGAACCTGAAAACATTAAAATCAACAAGAATAAGAAAAAAATAATAATTGCACCACATGCAAAAGAGAATCTAGATGAAAGAAAATAGTAGAGCTACAATCACTAAATATGGGGGATGTAACATCTCCAAACTGTGTCAAGGTGCTCGCCAAGGAAGGCTAACAAAGGTACACATTACTATATATGCAAAAACATTAAATAACAATGAAATAGCTCTTTCAATCTTTTCCCTCTCATCTATAAACTTATCTTCCAAAAACATCAAAACAAATTGGGTAGGATTTAATTGAACTCACCTCGTGCAGTTCCCTGATTCATTGCATTTCCTAAAGAAAGAATTGTCTGCATAACTCTCCGTAGCTTGACTGACTGCCTGACCTGTGAAAATGCAAAAGCTCAAGATAAAAGTCCAGAGAATAATTAACCTGGACAACACAGCTATAATAATTTTTAAAATGTGAGAGAAATAAGAAATCACCTCTTCAGATGCACTCTTCACAATATTTAGGCTTTTTCGTAGGTCAGCGACCTGCAAATAAAAAAAAATGATAATAACCAATGGTGATACTACCATGGATGTTTCTCATGAGCCCAGAACCTCTACTTATCAGAAAAGATAAATAAAAATTGTAAAAGACTAATGTCTGCATACCTGCGACTGGAATTGAATCTTAAAGGAGAATACTCTTAACTTAGACTCCACTCTTGGAACTTTCATCATCTCTAAGAAAAACTGCATTACCCCACACAATTACAAACTATTAGCCACATGGTTAAACAGCTCAATGACCTGAAGCTTATATCACATCTGGTGAAAGAAGAAATATAAAAACAGAATAATTTTATGAAATGTCATCAGTAGCTAGAATTTATCTGAAGTTGACAGACATATCAACAGCAATCCTAATAACCAATTGTTTGTCATTAATAGACATCAATAGATGTCTGTTTTTCTCTCTTCCTAGCATCTGCTGCCATTTATTATCACCACTATGCTCACCTTTACTTCATTACACAAACATAAAACAATTTTGAAAAGGAAGTTCTCATTCCTTACAAACAATGTGTTGGCTATGAATATTCCTTATTGATAATATGAGAATCAAAGAATTTAGAATTATAAGGCCTTACATGCACCAAAGTCTTTGCCAAAAGAAAAATAGACTAGAGGGTGCAAAGCCCAAAACTGTTGATTTTCCAGTACTCCCCATTCTTCCCTCATACTAAGTTACTAACAAATGTTTAGAGGTGCTTATGTGATTTGTTGGTCCCATTGCCTTGTGATTTTCCCAATTCACATGAGAAAATAATCTTAGAAGAAATGACCAGTCACTAAAACAATAATTGTAGTGTTTGATTATTAAAATATTACACAGTGAAAAATCCCACAAAAAATATCTAACTAATACTACACTGGAAAACAATGTGTTGGGAAGGTACTAAAAATATCCCATAGTAATAATAAATTTGAATCAAGGTAAGCGTATAAGGCATTGCATGCACCAAAAATTTTGCCATTTGGGAAAGAGGCTAGAGAGTGAAAGTCCAAAGCTGTGGCTATTCTAATAATCACCATTCCTCGCCCATACCAACATATGCTTAGAGGTGTTTGTTTGCTTCACAGGTCCCTTTTCCTTTTGATTATTACTAGTGCAAATGATTGAAAGGTTATAGAAGAAATGACTTCTTGTAGAAATAATCATAATGGAAATGACTTTATTCAAATACTCCACTGAGTGTCATGAGTTTTATAATTTATGGTGATGGCTGTAAATGTTCAATATATGAGCGTGCAGGAGATCTAAAAACACATCCATACATTCTAAATCTGCATAGGATGTGTGGTACAACTACTATTTGTATCTCACATCCAAAATCAACTTTCTATAATGGATTTCAATAGACAATTAATTGAATCAATGTGGTATATCTTGTCAATGTGTAGCAAGCACAACAAGAGATAGCACATGAATCTCCATATGCCTCACCAATTGGAGCCCAAGCAAACACAAGGGCAAGCAAAGAAGATACACAGAAGATAAATATTCCTTTGATTGTTTCCATTGTAGAAAGCAGGCTATGTAGCACATGAGCATTAGAATCTCTACCAATGCACTAACTGTGGTAAAAGTAACTAATCCACCCCCAACAAATCCAAGCTCTTTAGGAAACTAGGGAAAGGAAGAATCCACTCTTCAAGAACACATGAAGAAGAAGGAAAAGTCACACTTTAAGGCAGTAAAGATGCCACTTGGCATGAATATGTCCAAGGTCTAACAATTTTGTAGTTGTTGGAAAGCTAGTGAGCATTTCGATGCAAAGTGGTGAAAATTCCAGCCAAATCTTCATGCCAAGAATGGCAAGGAAAAAAAGGGGAGCCACAATCAAAAGGAGAAGGAAGAAATCCTACAAGAATGAAAGAAGAATTAAACATTTAATAGCATCGCTTGCATGTATCTCCATCACCATTGCAAGCAATTTGTGGTAAGGAATTGTCCTTATGATCTTCCTTTGAGTATTTGCATAATTTGCAAAGAAGTTAATTTGTAATCACTCATGGTAAGTAAGACACCAAAAGTACTTCTAAATCGCTTTATGGTTCCATTTGTTGATACAGAAAGCAAGTAGGAAAAGTTTACTTGAATGAACAAGTAGGGCATTGCTTGCATGTATCTTCATCACCATTGCAAGCAATTTGTGGTAAGGAATTGTCCTTAGGATCTCCCTTTGAGTATTGGCATAATTTGCAAAGAAGCTAATTTGTAATCTCTCATGGTAAGTAAGGCACCAAAAATACTTCTAAATTGCTTTATGGTTCCATTTGTTGATACAAGCAAGTAGAAAAAGTTTACTTGAATGAACAAGTTGGGAAGCATTCCATTCGTCAAGTACAAGTGTAGAGAATCATGTCCACATGGGAGGCATAATAAGGCACAGATATCAAAACCCACAAGTGAGGCACAAATAGGTAAATCTAATGGAATTAAGAAGCTGTATTATTGGTCTTAGTTAATTTACCATTTGGCAATATTCATGTTCATGATATTCTCACCACTTGTTAAAGCATTCAACTAGCAAGGTAGGTTGAAATAAAAGCATTGTAGAATTAGCTTGGTGCATATCATCTCTATATTATATGTTGAATTTCCCTAGCAAATTCATTGAATTGCCAACATCACATATGTTGTGGGTTTGTATCAACCTATCAGCATAGTATTCACACCTTTACAAATTGATCAGGTTAAGAACCAAGCTATCATGAATAAGATTAAGTACCATTAGTTGCTATTTATTATTTTATAACAGAAATTGCTTTAGGTATTTCATACACAACCATAACACTTCATCTATGCTCATCCTCCTTTTTTGCTAGCACACATTTTCTTATCCAATTGCAAACAGGACAACCTGAAAACTAAAATTTAAATAACATAAAAAAAGATACCCAGCCCGACTCCAATTACTACAATAATTGATATATGCAAGACAAATACACCACTTGTTTTCTTTGTGATAAGTTTGGGGGTTCTATTCATGGGGCCCCTGCCCAACCAGCACATAAAAGATATAACCAACAATATACACACAACTGCAACACTCAACTAGGTGTGGAGGCTAAAACAAGATCAAAGAGAAATTTAAAACTTATCATATTTGCTTTGAGATATGAGATGCATATTGCTTCTAAATTGTTTTCTAGCATTTTACTTCCAATTGCCTACTTAATCCAACTACAAGCATCCTCTTCTTCCCCATATTCTAAAATAGCCAACAATGTTGAAAGAGATTGGTTTATGGAATCCAAAACTGAATCAGGGATGTAAGCCCCTATATCCCATTCCTCAGCCTGAGGCAACACATTAGGTCAACCAGAATTTTAATTTTTTTATGGAGTAGTGATCTTCACCAAAGATTGCTTCTACTCTTTGCTCTTTTGCATAGGAGTTTCTGCCATGTTACACAATGTCTTAACCTTTCTTTTTCTGAACACATCAAAAGCCCACCTATCCTTGTTTTTATTTCTTACACCGTCAACTATTGTCTCATCCAACACAACAAGGGATATAGAAAGGGTGCAACAATTTGCAGGCCACCCAATCCATAATATCAAATAGATTTCCAATCTCTTCATTATTATAAGGGGCAGGAATGGTGTCAATTGTCAAAAGGGAAACATGCTCCAATATAGACTTCTAGTTTATCTACTATGTCCACTAGACGTTTGTCTATTATGCGTTGTCCCCTGTCGACCTTGTATGGCCAAAAGAGATCATGATCAACATGTGGTATGGAATTGTGCTCTAGAGATGGTGTTGATTTCATCATTGTGGGCATATATTACATTCTTTGAATACTATTAAATTAAGTCCATGGACTACCTAATGCACATTTGGAGATATGGATTGCCATTGAATTGATTTGATTGAAAAAAATGAAAAAATGTAATGCTCAATTGCAAATACATGGGTATGATCTCTAGAATCCAGTATGTGGAACATTAGTTCCATGAACAAGGGTGAGCTAGAGCAAAGGTTGTTGGACTGGAGGCGTGAATCTTACCTTGCCTGACTACAAAATCCGATATTGTTACCACTTCTATGATAGGGGAGGATCACATAATATTTAAAAAATCAGGCAACAAAAGAGGGGGCGAGACTTTTTTTGCTTGAGATGACTATAAGTTGGGGGAGATATCATTTTGAGATACTTAGACAAATTTGCAAAAGAGTCCAAATCTTCTAAAGAGTAGGCACCACACATTTCACAAAAAAATGGTAAAGACAAGCTCCTTTCCATCTGTGTCATATTTTGAGGAGCATTGCTTTACCACTTTGTAGTCGAATGCAATGTGACCGACTTGAAAGTATTTTTGCAACAAAAAGGAATGTTCTTATATCTTGTCTTCAACTTGCATCCATATGTGTTCTAGAAACCCTATGGCCTATGCATATATCTAGCTCCACCAAGATTCTAGTAGAGGTATTGTCGACCCACCTATCTCTCAATCCAATTTCAAAAATCTTCCCAATATATTCCCTATTCCTCGAAAGCAAGCATCCACCCAAAACTGAAGGGGGAGATATGACAGCCTGACCCAAACCAGTATGATTAAAAATTTAGGCTTGACCATCAAAACATTTTTATCTTAGTACCAAAATCCTTTCGAAAAAATATAAGATCTATCCTCTATTGATTGACATGGAAGTACGACAAAAACCTTGAGCATTGAGAAAACTTTCATTCGATGCTTTGATATTAGCTGACCGTCATTCAATTGATTCTTTGATATTAGATGACTATCATTTCAAAATCCATGCATGTAAGTCAACAAGGGTGGGCATAGATTACTAAACTTACATGTCAAACCTTTTTTGGAGAACTTTCCCTCTTCAAATAGTACCTCTTTACCCAAATACAAGATTAGATGTGTGCCTATACATAGTGTTGGCGTAACAACTAACACCTCTAGAGTGCAAGTTGGTACGGACAGCTATGCACACTATGCAATGAGTGCTCTTCAAATTAGGAGGGGAAGCTCCCTCGTTGTGCTTGACAAAAGTGCTTTGAAAAGTAAAGTAAACTAAACTATATCCTATTTTTTTGTCTCAAATGTAAGAGGTACACGGCTTTCATGAAAACTCTATACGTTGCAGCTAAGTATTTTCTAGTTTCGCAAGACTTAACTACAACACACAAAACTAAGTAACTTAACTATCCAATCCCCTCAAGAATTCAGAGCATGAGGAAACGGAGCGGGAATGATTATCTGACGATAAGCCGGGTATAGACTCACAACGTGAAGGCAAGGTGGCACAACTATTTGCTTGTCTGAATAAGCTTATTGGAAATGACAACACACGATAGACCAAGTATAGATTCTCAACTTGAAGGCAAGGTGGCACAACTATCAGCTCAATCTGAATAGGTTTATTATTCACACACATCACACGATAACCAAGTACAGATTCTCAACTTGAAGGCAAGGTGGCACATCTATCAGCTCAATCTGAACGAGTTTATTGAACACATAACATAAAGGATAGCCAACTAGGACAATAAATTGCATAAGCGAGACACGCATACAATCTACGATCAAACTAGCCACTATATCTAACTAAATCAAGAATTCACCATCATAATTGCATGAAACCCAAGTGGCATAACAATTCATCCTAATAGTAAATACTCATGAACAGATACAGGACGAGCAATATTATAGGAAAAGTAGGCACAACATATATTTCTCTCTTGTGCAAAAGTTATGTAC
This sequence comes from Sequoia sempervirens, assembly GCA_007258455.2. Taxonomy (NCBI): domain Eukaryota; kingdom Viridiplantae; phylum Streptophyta; class Pinopsida; order Cupressales; family Cupressaceae; genus Sequoia; species Sequoia sempervirens. The sequence goes on along the minus strand of VDFB02105066.1, from coordinate 14,985 downwards.
AAATGAGCAAAAGCTCTTATTTATAGACATCAAAAGGTGTAGGGAACCCTAAAATCACCTTGAGTCAACTACAGTCTTGCAATGCATGCAAGATTTATTGCTAAACCCTAATAAAACAAACTATACAGTTAACTAGAAAGCTACCATCAGTTAACTGTACAAATTAATCTAAATGGACAATGTGCAAGCATGCACGTCCTTATTGAAAGCAAGTTAACTGGAACACTACCATCAGTTAACGTAAACCCTAAATAACAACTCCAAGTGAATAAAGCTAATCCTTAGATATGCATGAGATAAGACAGTGAGTTAACTTGAAAAGGTAACACCAAGTTTAACTCCTGTGTAATGTCTATCCTGAGAGGTGGGAACTGAAGTCTATTGGCCGTGATCTCGAGCAACCAATCCCTCAACAAGGTTGTTAATTGCATCACTGTCTGGAGCTCTAATACTCTACCGAAGAATGTTATGCCTGTGTAGCATGTCCTCACCAGCTGTGATCTGGGACTGAAGTTCACCTCTGCTCTTGGTTGCTTCACCGAACAATGCCGACATGACTATAAGTTGATTAATCTTACAGCCAACGGTCTCCCCACTGAAAATAGTATGAACAAGTGCTTGGAGCTCTGACTGAACATCAGTAAGCTCAACATATGCACCACCCTCAATCTGATACCAGCATGGTAAGCGAGATACTAAAGTCCTCACAAACCGGAGTGCACTAGTAACGTGCTCTATGCTCTCAGCCAACTCTGATGCCATAGTCTCCTCTATCTTTTCCTTGAAAACCAATTGTGTTTTCCAAGAGTAGATAGCCTCTTTATCCTTTGCATCTATGACTAATTCATATGCCATACTCAGGTGAGCAATCATAATCTCGTCCCGGGGTCTATTAATTGCCATGTCTCGCTCCTCATCTTGGAGACGTAGACGGAGCTCTCATGCATTGTACCGCAACTGATATAGCTCTGTAAGCATAGAACGACCTCTAGCAACGAACTCCTCCTCCCATTCCTCCAAACGCTTGCCATATGCAACCAAATGATTAAGTTGTCCCTGTTCTGCTGGAGGTTCAAGCATCGGTGGAAGTGTGGCGGTAACATCTAACCTGTGTATAAGGCTAGAAATGTACTGACGAAGCTGACTGATTTCAGCCTTGAGAGCTGCCTTGTCTTCTCTATCCTTCAACATTCTATCCCTGGCACTGTCTGTAGCAACCTATAGGAGATCAACCTGAGTCTGGCATGTGCTACGACCAAGGTTGACTGTAATAACCTCGAAGTCCTGAGATTCCAACTCATCCAAGCTCTTCCCCTGTGGAGGTATAGCAGTTTTGACGACGATCTCCATATCAGTATTCCTCTCCACATGGACCATGTTCTTGATCCTTTGTCCGGCACATCCCGTAAACTTGATCAAAGTCCTAATGATTAAGGACATAGGATGGTCGCCTTCCTCTTCCTTCCCAATTGAGCTTCAATCCAAGACTGATCTTGGCTAATGCTACTGGAAGGATTTGTACTAGCAACAGGAGGCTCTAACGAGAGTGAATATGTAGAGGAGTTGTTGCAAGATGGGGAGTCTAAATCCAATTCGATACGAATCGGGACTGGTGACTGCTCTAGAACTGGTGTAGGAACTTGAGGCTGAACCTCAGGCACTGGCGGACTCTGGACTGGCCTCTGAATTGGCTCTGTGACAGGATGTCTGACAAGGTCCATGTGTGTATCAATAGCAAGCACCTTGCCTTTTGAATTGTTTGGCGCTTGACGTTTCTTGGAGGGTTACTCCTCTTCTTTTGTTAGGGTTTTGACGAGGAAGGTAGTGAAGGATCCACCACTGGCGGCTCTGCTCTAGGCACACTTACCCTCCTAGTCTTCTTACTGTCGAGGTAAAGTATACTATTTTGGGTAACTCTACTTGACCTCTCCTTTACTGTTGCGTATTCCTTGGCGTAGCAATCAACTGCTGGCAGTGGCTGTGTGTCAACCTGCTCTCTGAAAAACTGAGAAAGGACTTCACCCTCATCATCTGATAAACCTCCCACATCTTCTGCCAAGAAAACATAAATCTGAGAGAGAAACGGTTGTAGCTACGTCTACGGACCTTGAAGTCATCCATGCAATTGGCCCAATAGTTTTCCATAGAAGGCTTATGATATGCGTGACCACCGAGGCGTGCTGTGTAATGACCCCAAGGATCATAGGCATGTACCTCAACAAGATACTTGAGATGATACCTCTCTAGCTCCTGTCCTGCAGCTTTGGCATCAACTGTCATCTTACACCAATATATTCCAAACTAAAAGGGAAAATTGGCAGTTGGTTTATGCTTGCGACGCAAATGATGATGAACATCATGTAACTGCCTCACGAACTCCATAAAAATTGTTTTGTCTGAAGGATAGCATGGAAGCATAGCCGGATTTCCTGTAAATCCATATACTCGGATATAAGTGTATGTCAGGAACTAAATGAACCAATCTGCCCAACCATCCAGCCATCGCTGCTCTAGCAACTGCCGAGATATGAACGTGCAATTCCCGGTCCAAATTTCTCACTGTATAAGTCAGGAAAACCTCATGAACGCGCTTGAAATGACGTTCAGCCTTAGTGAGCTCAAGTTGATCATAATAATGAGACTTTCTGAACATTGAGAATGCCAACGGTGTTTAATCCTCAGAACTGACCCTGATAGGCAATCAAGTACACGAGATAAGAACACATGTGAAGCTCATGGGCAACTAGGAAACCGGTGATTTGATTATGGATAACATCGCTGATGAAGGAAGCCCAGTCATAATGCTCCTACCCAAATATGATGCGACCGATGATGTAATACATCCAAGGCTGGAAAACATTTGCATGTGAATGACCTGAGACACGATTCAAGAGTGTGATTAAAATCGTGTATTCATCCTTGTACTCACCACGACCCACATTGTTTGGTAATTTGTTCTTCGCTTGCTTTAACCATCGTTCTACCATTTTGCTTTGGCACTTGTCCACATCAGCGTTGAATGCATGCTCGCACTGCTGCATAGAAATAACCAAACTATTCGGGTGCTAAGGGATACCAAAACTTCTTTCAACGTCCAGAGGCTTGAGACTGCAAATGACTCGTCCATCTACTGACACTATCTCATGAGTAGCAGAGTTGTAATGCTTAATACAAGACATCATGAACTCAACACAATGAGCGGAGATAGGTATGGAAGCGGCCTCAAGTAACCCGGAGTGCTGAATGTTCTGAATAATCGAATCTCTGATCTTGACTGGATCTAAAACTGTCTCTAGTAGCACCTTATGAAGATTCGTCTCAACTGTCCCGATGAAGTCGTGAGTAAGGACTGATTTGGTCCTGTATTCGAGCTGAGTGTATTGCATTTTGAAAAACTCACCTATTGACTATGAACTCGACTATGTTCTAACAAGATTTCTGGAAAGCTAAAAATAGCCTATCGAAGAGTTATTTTCGGCAAAAAATTTGAGATATGGGTTTTGTCCAGAAAAAGATTCTAAGACAACCCAGAACGTCAGAAATGCGAAAATATGACTTCTACTCGATCATGCAGAGAGTTTTCAATTGAGAAAATTAGAAACTCAAGAACTGATGCTCTGGAGTTAAAAATTCCTGAAAATTCAAGCACATGAATTTAATTCGAGGAAGCTATATAGAATCAATCCAGACAATCAAACTTGCCAAAATTTGCCAATTTTAGGAACATGCGAATTGAAATTTGAGAGAGTTTTGAGAATCAGAGAGGAGAAAAGACGTTTTTTCTATGTTCTTCTGTTAAAATCACCCCCTGTTCTTCAAATTTGCTGATGATTGTGAACTTGCACCTGTAAAAGGAATTGTTTGATGAAATCGCCACTGAAAACTGATAAAATCGCCCAACCTGTGAAGAAAATCGCCTTTGCCTTGAGGAAATACAAATTTCTTTAAGCTAGATGAATGATTAAATGATAGGCGCCATGAATAAATAGAGAAAATTCGCACCAAAATGCTGACTGCAAGATTTAAAAACCCCAATTGAAAATAGAAAGATTTTGATTTATACCCCTCTAGTTCGAACTAAGACTGACTTGAAGTCCGAAATAAAAATAATAATAAAAATATTCATCATGCAATTTGAAAATCCAGCACAAAGGGGCGCCAATTTAAGAAAATCGCCTTTAATGCTCAAATATGCAAAAATAAATATTTAATATTATTTTAATCAGTTGACAAACCACGTTGAGCTCTTGGATGGATTCGGCGAACTTCACTAATTTCAAAAAGTCCTCATTTGTCCTCATAGGCATCCATTTGCTCAAGATATTACATTTTTTATTAACTTCCTACTTTGTAGCTGACTACAAAGTTACAACTGGCCATATTCAACACTGATTTCTGTGTGACCGGGTGATGTTGAGACTGAGCAAGAATATTCATTGTGAAGCCTGCAGAGCAAGGAAGAAATGTCTGCTGGGAGTCATCACTGCAAAATCCATCATTTAACACTTCAAAAAATTAGGTGCCCTTGATTAAATTGATTTTCAAACATCAGACTTAGCCATTTCTCCATTATGCCATCTGACGCTTCAAATGACTGCTGACGATGAACGGTGAACCCTACAGACTGGAGGATAGGCTCACTGTGTGACTAGGAGTATTCTGCATCCAACGAATATACGCAAGGCACCTGAAAGTTGTATTAAGGACCCTAAAAGTAAGGGCGCCCCTGGCCTGAAAAGGCTCAAACACCATTTTGACAAAAATACAACTCTCAACCAGATGCCCTACTTTGACCTCTAATATCGGGAGCTAAGGTGACCTGATTCGTGCACCGTCTGTCTCAACGCGTAGCCAGAAGGACCTACGAGAGATGTCTCTAGAGGCGACGAAGCAATAAAACTGCTTCTAAGACCTCAAAGAGAAAGGCACCTTTCCCAAGATGGAATATATGACCAAACTTAGTCATTTTTTGAGCTGTCTTCGTTTTTCAGTATTTTGTAAAGACCTCGCGCGTACGAGCGTTTGCCAAATCCCGGAGGCTGACAGCTGGGCTCGTTGGATAGCTGGAGTAATTACGCAAAAGTCCCGTGAAGACTTCGAGAGCGAATAACATCATCTGACAGGCCTAAAGGCTAGGCACCCCTGGCCTACAGAGGTTACAGTGAATATTTCATGTTTCTCCACCCACTGATTTACGTGCCTGGTAGAATCTCTGCCACGATCACTTGGAATGTCAGATTGACAGGCTGACTGATGCGTTGTGAAGCCGGACTAGAGTAGTATAGATGTCAGAAAGACCTCATATGCAAACTCAATCATCTCAAGAGCCATCTTGAAGGGCGCCCCTGAGCTACAAGGGCGCAATTTTACCCTTTGAGAAAATTTCTGTGATGTGAAGTTTCCTCGTAACCTCATCTTCTGACCCTGACTGTTGAAGGTCTAGGACTCAGATGTCTGCATTCGATAACTCGTCAGATAGCCAGACTAGTCGTGAAGAGATTGATGCATCAATAGGCAGGAATGTCAGGATCTAGCCCCTCTTTAAGAAGGGCGCCCTTGAGCTACAGGGGCACAAAAGTTGGAAAGTGATAAGCTTTTGCAATCTTTAATCTTCTGAACCTCAACTTCTGACATCAGTCACCGGAGTTTTGGACCTCGGATAACTTCGCAGGATAGCTCAATGGATAACTAGGCTGATTCTGAAGAGATTGACTGTGTTTATGAGCACATGCCACAAAATTTGGGCTTTCAAAGAGAAGGGCGCCCCTGGGCTACAAGGGCGCAATTTTGCTTTTGCCTGAGAAATCTTCATAAATTGACCACTGAAATCTTCGTCTTAGTCATTGAAATGACCATGGCAAGGTAAAATTGTCGTCGTGAAATGCTCCTCCATCGTGAAATGCCTCGTTCTGAGTCTCCGATTCAGGTTCTAACCAACAGGTACTGCTTTTGACTAACGCAACACTGACCAAACTCCATGCTTGATATTGCCCAAAAACTGTATTTGACATCCTTTTAGCAAGATTTAGACTCTTTCATGCAAAATGCCTTGATGAAGCAAAAAATTTGGTTTGGGTACAACACATAGTACAATATTCATGAACCACATATGCAAACACAAACCCTCAATAATCTCCTTGTTTAAGGCTTTTGGATTTGCAGCAAACACAAATAGTTGTTTCTCTATAGTTGGGCCTTGCCCATTTGTATCCAAATGATTTTCATTGCCACAAGGCAAAGCATCCAAACCTAGTTTACACAGAGTCACTAGAGCCAAAAAGGCCTTGTGACTCACCAAGAAGGGGGCCATACCATCCTAAGTGCATTCCCCCATATATACCAATGACACCACATCTGCAAATAATGCCCACACCTGATTCAAACATTCCCTATTGTATCAGTCTCAAGATTCAGGAACTTAGTTTGTAGAAAAACAAGTGGGAGATTGCATTTTGAAAATCTTGAAAGCAATAGGTACAGCTAACTTTGATCATGGGTGTTGTGAATTAGCTTGTCTATCAATGGACTCACACAAATACACTACTTGTTCACTAGTAATCTAAACCTACAAAGCACTTAAACATCAAAATGTAATGCATGCACATGAGATTCCCATATGCACACATACTTTTCTAAGTTTCTTATTGCATGTAAGGTTTTTGTTGCTTTTCATAATGCATGCAAGTATTCCCCTGCTTTTCTTATGCAAGCAAGCTTTTATAGCTATTTTTGTATGTGCAAATTTTTTGCTTTTCCTTCCCCTAAATGTATTTTAATGCATAGTTGTCTTCTGTACGCAATATTTTTCTAGCTTTTTTTATGAATGCCTACTTGTCTAGTGCATGAAAAGATTATTGTTTTAAAGAAAAAGCTGATATATCCTATGTTTTTCTAATATAATCCTGAATTTTCAATATTCTGTATCTGCATTTCCTTTCATTCATAACTTGTGCCACTTTTTATCAGCATTTCCTTCTTTTCTTTATCCTCTTAAGTTTCACTATTTGTTGCCTTTTTTTCCTACTTATTATGCCATCTGGATAGATCCTTATGAAGCTTTTTGGTTTTCCCTCAAACATTCTTGAATCGAGGTTGTGAACCTGAATCCACATTTACCATGGTTTCCTTCTAGATTTTGTCTTGAATGCCATCCCAAGTCCAACACAACTTGTTTTCCTTTGGAGACTTTTCTCCATTTTTAGAATGTCCTTGATAGGATTTATGTTCAATCTTAAGGTTCTCCATTCCCCCCCTCTTGATATTGAACAGTCCCTTCCATCCCAATTTTCTCAAGCACATTATTATGTGGTTCATGATGAGCTTCCCAGATAGGCCCCTCTAGAACCCCAAAGAAAGTTTTTCCTTGGTGTCCTTGTTTGGTATTCCCCCTTTCTTGTTAGTAAAGCTTTGTCTGATCTGAACCATTTTTCCTTTTGGGTTCAGTAACAAATTTATTTTTCATCTTTAAAATCCCCCCTCCACCTTATTTGTTATCTTGAATTGAGCTTTAAATCAACCCTTTCTATTTGGTTAAAGGTTATTTGGAATTCCCAAGCAAGATGACCATATTGTAACACAAACTACATTGAAATGGAATAAATCATAATGGATTTTGTGTAACCTTCAAAATATAGTGTGTTCTTTGCACTCCAAATCCCATACCACGTGTATCCTGAAAATTTCCAAGTTCCCAAGCCACATTCAACTTACAAGTGCATAAGTATTTTCAATTAAATCTCCAACCTTCTTAAACATGTATGCATTCCAAAACAAATGCAGCAAGGCATACAATCTAGTCCAATAGTCTTCCTTTGATAGGCATGTCTTATGTGGGTTTGAAACTTTGAAGCCGAGATGCTAAAACATGAAGAGATGTGCACAACAAAGAATCCAAGGACCACCTCAAGAGATCCTATCTCTATCATCTTCATCTGCAAAAACTGCAATATGTGGAGTTTGAGACATGGCTGGAATTTAGATTTCCTCTTGGTTTTCCAAATTTCTTTGCCTAATCATACAGATCAATAGGAATGCCTAGATCCTCAAAAACTTTCGATTGGATACTTATACTATATTATCTCACACATTTTTTGGACTAAACTTAGAGATTAGACTTTCATCATTTTGCCTCTAGGAATGCATTCCAAAGCTTCTAATCTGCAATCTTTAGCTTTTCTAATCCCCTAAAATTGCTTCCATGACCATGTCTGTAGAAGAATTTCTCCTTGTTAAGAATCTATGTGAAAAAAGAGTGGATTGGGACAAGGTGTACACTAAGCCCTTCCACATCTTGAACCACGATTAAAAATGATAAACAAAAACTCAAATTCTTAATATAAAGATTTCTGGAGCCAAATCTTGATGCCTCAACTATACACTCACTAAAACCTAGCAAAGCTTAGCAAGCACATCCACTGGGGTTATGCATATCAAACATTATCATCACCATCAGTTGGCATAAGTTTTCCACAGTCCATGAATGAAAAAATATACACAGCAAGTCCAGAAGCAATCTTATCATCACCATTGTTGAGTTTGTCTTTATCAACACTAGCATAGAAACTAGAGTGTTAGATCTATACTCATCCTTGGTCCATTTTGAGGGTAGGCTTTAATTATATATAAGAAATTTGGTTTTTCAAAACTTTACCATCTTAGATGAGACACATGTTATTACAATTTTCTCAACTTGACATAGAAATAAGAGGTTGATAATATAATCTTTATTTATTAGTTAGAAGCACGACATCATATGAACTACATCCATTACAAATAAAAGACATGATAATAAGCGGTTACAAACTACCTTTCTTGTGTTTGATACACACATGATGGAGATGACATGCATGTAAATATATAGCACCAAAGATATAAAAATATAAGTAAAGTAGGAAGTACCTTCTAGCATGATGTTCAAATATGCTAAACTTTTAAGGGATGAAAGGTTTGGGCATGGATGTATTGAGGAGAAGGATATGGTTATAGCAAATCTGTTATAAATAAATGTTACTTGATGGTTAGTGTTTGCCTCTTGCTGGAATTTTGGTGTAATAGTTCACGGGTCTGATATACTTTGTCACATTTATTAACATCCTAATCGTCCACATGTGATTATAGAGTGCACAACCAATGCAGTACATAACCTTGGAGTAGTCTTTTAGTAATTTCCCAGTTTCCCATTTCTAATTAGGGGCTTATGGGTTATCCAGCAGTAATTTTCTCTAAAACAAAGAACATGTCTCCATTTGGAAATTATTGTTGGGTAATTCATGTCTTGGCCTACTACTATTGCTTTATTATTTAAATGATTAGTCATTTAAGGCACTTTACCTTACATATCTAACCTACTTGCTTCTGACTTCATGAGCCCTTTTGGATGTGTTCATTTCTGCTCTGGTTTGCTACTACTGCATGGAAGGCAACTGTTATAATATTAGAACTCGATCTTTTTCACTTGCAAGACATAAAATATCATTTCAGAAGGTATATTGCAGTGCAAAGAGAAGGAACTAGGGAAGACTATGATGGTGGTGTCATGTTTTAGGGTAAAAATTTCTGCAATTTTTTCCCAATTGAAGTATATTCTATCCACTTTCCTCCTCAACAGATGCTGTGCTAGATTTTATCTAATTCTTTTTCAGCCCTTCTACAGCAATCACTTTGGCATTTGCAAGAGTGGGTTGTGCTTGCCCTAGCCCAAACAGTTGTCTCAAACTGGAAAGAATCTCACTTTTCTGAGTGCAACAAAGAACACCATGTAAAATTAGAAAACATGTCCTAGTATGGGATCCTTTAGGATTCCTAGAGACACCTATCTTTGGATTCATTTTGCTAAATGATCACATTGTATAAGTCTTCCCATAACATCTCTTTTGATCCCCTGTTTGTCATATCCAAACCCTTACAAGTGTCCTATTTCTTTCTAACCATCGGGTCATGCTGATCAAAAACATACATTTCTCTCAAAATCTCCATGGTGGCCCAATTCAATCCCAACTGTAGCCCCAATTTCATTCAAAGAAGAATAGATTTGACTTTACTACATCAACACATCTTTTTACTCCATTTGAAGAGGCAATTCAATCTAATAGCATGGAAGATGGCACAAAATCAAGAGGATTGAGCAAGTGCAAGGAACCAATCACGTCTTGATACAATCATGACTGGAGGGTCCAATGAAGGATTATCCAACCACGCAAACAATTACACAAACACACAATAAACTCAATGAAACACTAAAATAACAATATGTTTTTTGTTCATTCATAGTCACAACATAATTACAACTGCCAAAATGGGCTTCCAGCATGCCAAGCCTTGGTTGTTTGATTACAAATGGGAAAATTACAGAATCCAAAAGATACTACAATTCAATGCCATGAGAAGCTATCCTCTACTTTCTTCACTGACTTCTAATGGTCTTCAAGGATGTATACATATCAGCAACATGTAGTCAGCCAAATGTGTAAATGAATCTTCTGGAATGGACAGAGTGATGAAGGATCAATGCATTTTGATGTGGTTCACACCACAAGCTCTCTTGGGTCCAATGCACCTAGTTAGTTCCTCTATTTTCACAAGCTTTGGGAAGTTGCTGTTAGCAATAACAGTGAAACTAAGTGTTAGCCAATAATGCCTAATCATAGGTCAGCGACCTAATTATGCCTTTGCAATGATCCAAATCTCCTAGGAATTGAATGCAATGTTGTAGGATTAGTGTACAACATATACTCCCAACCATGCGGTGAGATGTGCAACTATGGTGAAATGTGGTAGGGATCTACAATGATTGGAAATAACTGAAATGTGAACAAAAAGTTGCAAACAAAGAAAGAAAGTAAAAGAATAAAAAATGGGCAATGCAAGATTGCTCTTACACCCTGGGGTGCTCTCGCATCATATCTACAGAAGAAATAAGGCAGAGAGCAACATAACATCCAAGGTGAAAATGTTGCAGTCTAACTTCCAGCAATCAAAGCAGGATACTGCCAGCAAAGAAGATTTTCTTTGGCTTCACCTTATCAATCAAGGCAAGCTTGAAGAAGACTAGGTTAACATATGCTTCTTCTGCTTCCTAGTAGCTAAACAAAATAGTGCTCCATAACTTCCAGAAGTACAAAACAAATAGGTTCTCTTGGTTGTGGATCCAAGAAAATATGGCAGGTTTACATGGACCCCCTACATTGGCTAGGAGATACTACAATTATCAAGGATTGTTGAAAGAAATATGGCAAACTAAGCATCTCTTTGGTTTTGACCATTAAAAAAACAGATTTAGGTCAACTTTACTGATGATCATCTTCCTGCTAAAGCTAGAAGGGAAAATATCTTAGGCTAGAATGCTAGCTCTCCTGGACTTCATGGAGCAAGAATTTCTCAAACATGCTACCACTTTTCAGTTTTATTGGAAGTATCATGGCATGCCTGATTTAAACTACAGAACATTGATTGTTTTGGTAACTTAGTTTCCTTCAACTCCCATTGCAGCTGAAATTTTATAGTTTTCAAAACACCGAAATATTTGTTGCAAGTAATTACAAATTTATAATGTATAAAAGAATGAAAAGTGTATTACTATTTATTGTTTCAACAAAATGTAAACTATCTCATAAGCAGCTTCTTACTGTCCACATATTCTAAGAAATCTATTGCAGAAGATAATGATGCCAACATTCACTCTCACTTTTCCCTACTTAGATTTAATTAATTCTTCTCAATATTCAAATCTTGGTATATGCTTCCAATTTTGTCATCATTATTTAATATTTATTCATTTCCATAGGTTACATTATCATTATCATTGTTCCAAAAGATATGAGTATGAATACACACACACACACATACATTCATACATACATTATACAACTTATTCACATTGAAACACTAGTATCTATATTACTTTTAATTGACAAGCAAAAACAATTACTTTCCTCAGTCAGATTTATGAGGATTGAATAACATATGTTAAAATGCAATGAGTTGTGCTACCTGCTCACACTTGCCCAGGTTCTCTTTCTCTCCACTGTAACCCTAAAATTTCAATGCAAAAAAAGGAATTAAAATGTATTGTTAATCTCAGAAAAGAGGACTTTATTGCTGCTCAATAATAGACAAAGCCCCGGCATCAGATCTATCCAGGAAAATCTAAGAAATGTAAAATTAGAGTGAGACATACTACATATTACTATTACTATTTCTAATGGCACCCACCTTCAAGAGTTCCATTTCTTCCTTTGTTGGGCAAAACTTTATGAGATTGTCTACCTGATCAACATCTAAGACTGTATCGTCCAAAGCCAATGCTGCACTCTGTGACCAAAGCATAAAACGTGCCTAGTCAGACAAATAAGAAAAGAAAAATAAGCTTCTATGGTGGATTGAAACTTTATAAATTTTTCAAATTCAAGCCACCTACAAGCCTGCCTAGAATACAAAATTGAAAATAACTGTTGAAGTAACAAAAAGTGGAAGACTGGAACAGAACTTGAAAACTAGCATCCTAAGGTGGTAAGTACTTGATAGAGATTTCCAGTTGAGGGAGAATACATTTATATTGACAACTTATGAACTAAAGCTCCCTGCAGTTCATGCCACTGTGATGGAAAACAACTGTACCATAAAGAATAGCAGTCTGGGTTCAAGTTTATTATGGGCTCCTCTTAGAGCTTTTATGTAATTAATATTGGCAGGAAGAAATATCTAAGTTTTGCATATAATTATAATTCAAATATAAAGCAAGCACATAATGCTGTCATGTGAGACTTTGACATCATGATAGCAGGATCTCAATGGCATCCAGTGGCACAACAAAAAGAACATGTTTATGTTTCCAATAAGAGATTGATTCCAGTCATCACGATTGTTGGCGAAGAGATAATTACCATAGGAATAATCAAATTATTTTTTACCCAAAATAAAGAGACAATAAAAATGATTGCAACATCTATTTAAGTCCTATTCTATTTAGCTATTCAATAGCTTACCAATACATCAGGCAATGGCATCTTGACCTTAGTGAGCATAATTTCACAGTTATTAGCCCTTCTTAAATCAACCTGCAAACGTCCATGGAATGAAATGTTGTTATAACATGGCAAAATCCAAAAAATGTTTACATTGGGATTCTAATTCTGATCGCCACAAATATCTTTCCCCAGTTAAGTAGACCTCATATCAGGCACTTAAAAAGCAATAATTTCAACCAAAACCTATGTAAGTCTTATAAATTTATGCATTTACAATTGACGCTAAAAGGTAGAAATCCTTGACCTGCCTATGATATTAAAGATTCTAAAAATCCAGAATGCACTTTTCAAATTTGTACTAATACAATATGCAGACTGAAATAATACTACTAGAGCAGGTATGTCCATTTTTATCATTTCCACAGATAAAAAAATTAAAAATGATACTACTGAGGTTAGAAAAGAAAGCAATGAGTGACTGAGAATCTACTTCTCAAACTCATGGAACCTAAACCTTAGAAAAAGGTCATATCATGCTTATATTGTGCACTAGAGTGAATATACTATGCTGTTTGCAACCAATGTTTTCATCATTAATGGTTTCTAAGAAGCATGTTTTGGATGTCCAAATAATATATTGGAATGAATGCTTTTGAGTTTTGTATGTCTGTCCTCTATATTAGATGAGAGAGGTTAATTAATAAATGTTTGAATACTTTAATAAGCCTATAAATTGGAATGATTTTAAGTTAAGGGACTGAGTCTTAAGCTTGAGAAGCTTACATAATCACTTAAAAGTAAAAATGGAAAAATAAAAAGGTGATGCAATAGGCAGATCAGATGAAAAGCAAGGAAGGGAATGGAAATGGGAAAAGAATAGTAGTATACACAGACAGGAACACATTACCAAATGCACCCTATCAGATTTGGCCCCTCGAGCTGAACGACCTCCTCCTGATCTTTCTGAGCTGCTATTAGCAGAAGTCGGCATGGCAGCAGAGAACAGACTTTCAAGTTCTGACATGTCAAATTCTGGTGGCCTGACACAGATGCACAAAATTAATGTTTATTTGCAAAGAAATTCCAAAATACTGAAGATTTATCTGAAAAGTTATGATCATAATGAGCTCTAAAATTCTAAATACTAATGACATAGGAACATAGTAGATACTAGAGAGGATGCTTAGAGAAGTACTTAGTTGCTTCATTATATATCTGAGCCTCTGCCCATAAGCTTCCCTTCACCGCCCTTGTTACTTTGATCCAATGCAATGGCTTCAATGATGACCGTCTAGGTGTTGCAGGAGAAGGTGATCCAAATCCTGGAGATACTCGTCCTCTTCCTAGAGGAGGAGGTGGAGGTCCAAAAGCTCGTGGTGCTTGACCAGACAATGGACTAATAGTACCGTTTGGTATTTTCCCATTTGGTAGTGTTGGTGGTGGTGGAGGAGTGTTGCGTCCTCCAGGAGGAGGAGGAGGTGGTGGTGCTCCCCGTCCATTTGAAGATGGTGGTGGTGGTGGAGGGGGAGGAGAGTTACGAGCTCCACCCCCAGGAGGTAAGGGCGGAGGTGGGGGTGGTGCAATAATTCCAGACCTAGGAGGAGGTGGAGGTGGAGGTGGGGCACCAATTCCAGATCGAGGAAGAGGAGGGGGAGGTGGTGGGAGTGGTGCAGAAGTTCCAGATCTAAAAAGTGGAGGGGGAGGAGGTGAGGGTGGTGGGGCAATTCCAGATCTAGGAGGAGGAGGTGGTGGTGGGGGAGGTGCAAAAGTTCCGGATTTTGGAGGAAGCGGTGGAGGGGGAGGAGGTGGGGGAGGTGCAAAAGTTCCAGATTTTGGAGGAAGCGGGGGAGGGGGAGGAGGTGAGGGTGGTGGGGCAATTCTAGATCTAGGAGGAGGAGGAGGAGGTGGTGGGGGAGGTGCAAAAGTTCCAGATTTTGGAGGAAGTGGCGGAGGGGGAGGAGGTGGGGGAGGTGCAAAAGTTCCTGATTTTGGAGGAAGTGGCGGAGGGGGAGGAGGTGGG
>VDFB02105065.1:0-25870 GCA_007258455.2 Sequoia sempervirens | reverse complement strand
CCAATCCCATTCATCTATCTACTCCTAGTCCTCCATCCAATCCTAATGCCCCATCTACTCATAGTCCTACATTCAATCCCATCCCTCCATCTAACCCTAGTCCACCAATCCATAATCCCTCATCCATTTCTACCACCCTAGCCAAGCCAACCATATGCAAGTCTCTCATTTTAGAAGTTCTCCAAGGACTCATTACAAAGAAGCCATCCCCAACCCAACATCTTGAAGTCATGGAACCATGCCATCTAGATCCATCATCCACGGTCACTAGTGATGAGATCCTTCTCCATACCACACCTATTATTGACGTTACCACCCCTAGTACTGCTCAAACCATTGAAACCATTGAACCCACTAGATCCATTGAACCCACATCTCCTACTATGAGAACCACCGAATCCATCGAAGACACCCAATTCCAATCCACTCCCTCTACTCCTAGATCCACCCAAATCCAATCCACTCCTATGACCCCTAGTAGCACCAAAACCCATTCCAATGAACCTCATGAATCTTCCATCCCTCCATCTTCCCCACTTGAAGAGTCCCAACAAGACTCCATTGCCTCCTGCACATGATGAGTCATGCCAAGAGTCTAATCCAAAGCATGCCAACATATCTCCTTCTCCAGATCAAGATCCTACCATCCCATCTAGTCCACCTCAAGATCACAGTCCCCCATCCATTCCATCCCATGATCCCCTTTTCATTCAAGCTTCCACAGCTCCATCTCCATCTCCATTGCATGAGCCTACTACTACAAATCTAGGTCCTATCATGGCCCCTACTCCCTCTCCTAATGTTTTTATCCCATCATCTCCTTCTCATGATCCCTCATCATTGCCTAAAAATGCTATCCCCACACCGCTTGCATATCCCCTTGGTCCTCTCACATTCCTCCACGGTGGTCTCCTCGCAGAAGAAAAACAAAGCATATACACCAACCCTCCTCTTCCACCTACTAATGAAATCGCATCATTCTTCCAGAATAACAAAAATCTTGTCCTAGATTGAATGCTCAAGAGAATGAACTATCAAGGAAAAGGTTTAGGCCTTCATGAGCAAGGTATTATAGAGCCCATCCAAGCTAAAGAACATTTGTATCCGCAAGGTCTTGGATGTATCACTCAATGACTCAAGAATCCAAAATAAGCAACAACTCTCCAGATGTCCAACGAGCTCTTCCAAAAGAAATGTCAGCTCTTTTTCCATCGCTTCCACCAAATGCTGCTATCCCTCCTCCTCTATCGGGGACGCCCAAAAACAACCCATCTCTCCTCTATCCGCTTCCATCCATTTTGGTCCTATGATCCCTCTCCATCTACCATCTCCAAATCTCCATCTACTATGCCTCCTGTTTTCCCAAGTTCACGGCTTTGGCCCATATCCCAAAAATCACCTCCTCCATCTCAGTCTCCCATCCATCCTTTCATCCATTCCATCACTCAATCCATCTCTATCCATCATAAACATCCTCTCTATATACCCTATAGTCGTGGATCAACAAAGGTACTTACTCTAAACATCCTCCATCACACATATCTCATAATTCTACCCATCACTCCTGGACATCATCCATCTCCTCACACCCAACCCATTGCTATTAAAAGCACTTTGGTTGTTAAAGACAATATGCATAAATCCAAGCATCCACATGAATCTACGGCTCCCCATGTCCCCTCCAAAAGACATGGTGAAGAAAAGAAAAATCTAAATATACATCAAATCCATAGGCCCCAAAGGCCCACCAAAGCAAAGATCAAAACCATGTGGATCCCAAAGAAAAAAGATGCAATGTCATCACATGAAAAATCAATAAGAACATCCAAAGTCACTAATCCAAAAGCTCATCATACACCCCTTTCATCTCCTAAGTCCATTTTGGGTCCCTATGTCCCGAAATTCACCATTCCATCTCCTCCATTATCCCCACATCCTCCATCCCTTAATCCTATTATCTTTTCACATCCACCAACACATGTGCCAATGTTGGTCCTGAACACATCTCCACATCACATATCCACCCCATCATTCTATCCATACCCTTTCCAGCATCCCATCCATTATCCCATGTATCAACCCCATCAAATCCCTCTAATTCATCCTCATGCATAATCCATTTATCCTCATATGTTGTACTTAACATCCAACAAGCCACTTCCAAACATGGCTCTTAACACCTTGATCCTATCACATGTCCTACTCCATCTCCTTCGCATACACCAAAAGTCAAAACCAAAAGTCAAAAAAGTCAAAAAAGTCAAAAAATTAAATAATAAAAAATAAAAAATAAAAAATAGTAAAGAAAAATAATTTGTCCAATGGTGAAAACTTGGCAAACAAGCGCCTTGGATAAATACCATGATGAAAACCTGGCAAACAGGCGTCATGTGTAAATCCCCATTTGCACTTGGGGTCAACTTCCTAATATGCATTCCCTCCATCCGCTATGCTTCCAGCTATGCACCTGTCTTCCTGTTATTCGTCCTCTTCATAAATCCCCCCATCCCACCTATCTTCCGCATCCTACCATCATATCCCATTCCCTCCATCCTTCTTGTGATCTTGAACAAAATAGGGGCACCTATCTATGCATGCTTTGGACACCTATTGGTATACATTCCCTCCATCCATGCTCTATCATATTCCTTAGTCATCCATCCTATCCTCATCTAGTTATATCCTTCATCTTCCCATCCACTTGTCTTCTATCCCTCATGCCTCCTCATATATGACATATCTAGAGTGGGGGCATCTGCTTCCTTTGTAACATAGTCCTTGGAGACATCATCTATCATAACATCCCTTCATCTCCCTATCCATCTATTATAGCATCCCTTCCATCTCCCCATCTGTATCTTCGTATCCATCTATCCTAGCATCCCTTTCATCTCCCAATCCTTCTGTCCCTATCCATCTATCATAGCATCCTGTCCATCTCCCCATCCTTATCTTCGTATCCATCTATCCTAGCATCCCTTTCATCTCCCAATCTTCCCATCTATCCAAACAATCCCTCCCATCCCCCATCCCTATTTCTCTATCCATTCTTTCATCTTTATCCTCATACCATCTCACAAGCCCTTGTCATTGGTATCTGGCTATAAGCCTCCCCCCATGCAACCCAATGCCATTTATCCCATTATCATCACCCCTGCTCCTCTTGCACATCTTTCCAATCCCCTATCACTTTTCATCACTCATCTATCTATCATATCATCCTTCCCAGTCCTTTTAATGATTTGGATAACTATCCCATCCCTGAGCTTTATGTGATCGTCATCATCCAATCCAATCCAACAAGTCTATTCTATCTTGTCGTATCGGTCCCATCATCTTATCATCCTTTATCCATTGTTTTCCTTTGGTCTTGTCGAACTACGTTGCCCCTGCGCTTTCACGTAGGCAAGGTCGATCATTTGATCCGCCCCCGGGGTTCCATCATCGATCTTCATTGTCCACTTTACTCTTCTATCATCTATCATCGGTCTTTCTCCTTTTGTCCATCCTATCTTTTACCATCCATCAAGTTGTCTCCATCTTGGCTGTACTATCCACCTTTCATCAACTACAAGGGCTCATGCTTCAATGTAGGCAAGGCTAATCTTTGATCGCCTCCTAGCCCCTAGGTCCTTAGGGTGTGTCAGTCCCATGTCTTGTCTCCCTTGTGTCGTGTCATCAAGCTATGCCCTTATCTAGCCAGTTCTTCACAAATGAGATCCACTTGTATCATGAGATCCAATCGATTTTGAACATCCCGCGTCATAACAATATTTTAGTTTTGTATCCATCATCTTTGGTCTCACCAGATGCATCCTTTCCTAACAGCACTTATCAATCCCATCCATCCCTCATCCTATGGGCAAAGGCATTTGAATTTGGATTTGTGATCTTTTGATGCTTTGCTTTGCCAACATTGAGCTCCCTATCATCACTTATCATACACAACATAATCCCTCTATATTATGGTGTGTTTTGATTAACAACATAGGGGCATACATCTTTCTTTTTGTTTGATTGTGTCTTCTTGGTTGTCCCATCAGGTACCCACCAAGATCCCCGAGGTCTCTAGGTGTTATGTCAGCATCCTTTTGTGCTTGTGGTTATCTCAATACCTGGCCCGACCAAGGTCTTTGTGACTTTGGGGTGTTGGGGTAGCCTTCTTGTCTGTTGTGTTTGTTTTATGTATTAGACACTAATTCGTCTTGGTTCCACATACCCTGGCACTTGGTGTCTTATGCTATAGCAAAAATCAGTGCTCCGAAGATGGTAAATTGCATTAGGATTGTATTTCATTTTCTATTTCTATCACCTTCACAATCCTATCCCTCCATCTTTTTTTTTCTCCTCTCTTCTATCATTTACATCTTGCATTCTTCTTTCTGTTCCCCCTGTTGTTTCACCATTGGCCGGGGTTGCTTCCGCTTCTACCAAGTAGCATGCTCACTTCAGCTGTGAGGGGCGGATCTCGGCCAAGTAGGGCGGCTCCACCTCGGGCACAAAGAGGGCGGGACTGCTTTCATAGGAGGGCAGCTGGGCTTCATCAAGACAAGGGACTGCCAGAGGGCGCGGCAGCTGCTTTCACTGCAATGGGACACTGCATGGAGGCGCTGGCTGGGCTGCAGGGGAGGATCAAGCCAGAGGGGCAACAGCCACTGCAAGCAGGGGACCGCTTCTGGCCTGTATGGCAAGAGCCTCGGGTCCTACAAGAATGGCTTCTACTCATAAAGTGACAAAGGCCTGCAGTAGGGCGGCAACGCCCTTCCCTGCCAACCTTTGATCCCCCCAAATGCACATTTTTACTCTCTTTTTCGAAAAATTGATTCCGACCTAGTTTCTTATTTTTCCTAACGAACAAAACCCATGTCTTGAAATTTTTAAAATTGATTTTTGATTTTTACACTACAACTTCCGGAGGCCATAACTTTTGACTCGGGTGTCCGTTTGAGCTGAAATTTGATGGGTAGTTGCGTTATGAGATAACAAGTGGGATTTCCCAATTGGCTTCTAAAGTCGTTGAACTCGTTTTGACTCCATTGTATCTCAAACTTTCATCTTGACCTCAAAATCCCAATTTAGTGTTTCAAAGATTTTGAAAAAATTGTTTTCACTCATAACTCAAAATGAATATCTCAAATTTGGGATGTTAGTTGGCAATTCATCCTATCTCAATATTGGGTATTTCTTGGAAAACATTTGGACTCCCAAACGTCTCTCCATGAGGTTTCCTAAAATGGCAAAATTTGACAATTTTTGACAATTGCCAAATTGGGACAAATCTGGTTGTCAACACCTTACACCCTTTTAAACCCCGGAACTCGGTGTAGAATCAATCTGATCATATCCTTCAATCATTCTAATCTTCAATCCAATCCTCCTCTGAGCTTTAATCTTATCCCAATCTGAGCTTAATCAAACCCCTAATCTGAGTTTTAGTCCATCTGCAGTCCAAATCTTTAGATATCAACCCAAATCTTAAGATCATTCTCTCCATCTCCCATCTCAATCTTCTCCTCAAATCACCTAATCAAATCCTTGGTCTTGTCCCCAGTCTCGTTACTAGCCTTGACCCATCATCATCATCTATTAGTATCCTCCCCTATCCCTATGGTGTTGTTTTGGATGTATCCTTCCCTCATCAACAACACTTTCATCATCATCTATTAGTATCCTTCCCTATCCCTATGGTGTTGTTTTGGGATGTATCCTTCCCTCATCAACAACACTTTCATCATCATCATCTATTAGTATCATTCCCTATCCCTTTGGTGTTATTTTGGGATGTATCCTTCCCTCATCAACAACACTTTCATCATCATCATCAGGAGGTATTCTTCCCTATCCTTTAGTGGTGTTTTGGGATGTATCCTTCCCTTATCAATACCACTTAGTGGGATGTATCCTTCCCTATCCTCGTGTTGTTTTGGGATCCTTAATTCCCCCCATTGACAACACTCTATCCATCATCAACCCATTTTGGCTTGTACCTTGACTGGGGCAACACCACCTTTTGTCCTAAAATCCATTTGTGCTTCATCCATCTCCTATCGCTTCTCCTTCTCTCTTACCCATCACCTTGCATCATCTTCCTCATCTCCCCTTGCATCACATCATCTATTTCGAGAGCACACACGTGTTCTCTTCAACCTGCATGTCCTCTCGAGGGGGCATCCTCAATCCCTACTCTTCATCTTCAATTCCCCACTGTTCTTTCTTCCTAGTCATCCCTGATGACTAGGCATCTTTTTCCAATCTAACTATCTTCTTCTAGGTTCTATATTTTATTATTTTGAAATGATATATCACAAGACTATCTCAAAGAGGGGCAAAATGTATCCAAATTTGGACACTTGATTTATCCAAATTTATCACTTTTCATCTAAATATCCTTCTATTCACTAATTGGCTAATATTACCATTATTTAATTAATATCTTTAATCTCCGCTAGTTCCCAAGGTATTTAATTAATACTCAAATACCTTACCTCCTTAATCTTTTTTTTTCATCAACAAATTAAATAAATATTACATTTATTTAATTCCTCACATGTCATTTTCATCTAATCCTAACTATCCATTTCCTATCTTTCTATTAAGGATGTGCATCAAGACCCTTGGATTAGATGTGTCACATCCTTCCAACTTTGCTATTTTTAATCCTAATTAACCCCTAATTATCCTCTAATTACTAATTAGTTAAACCTAATCAGTACCTTAGTCAACTCTCCCCATCCCCCAAGGAATTTTTAATTCCTTTTTATTCATCCCATGTCTCTCTCCTCCCCATGTGAATTTTTAATTCACATTTTGTCCTTCCAAGGCTTCTAAAACCTTGGACTTGTCACAATCTCCACATGTGACCAAGTCCCACCTTTTTGGAGCCCACCTTTTATCCTTTAGATTCTTCTAAGAATGTGAATTTTATGTTTTCAACCACCTTTCCTTTTCCCATATAGATTTTTGAGGAATTCCAAAATTCCTCAAATGTCCCTTTCACTCCCACTTGGGGTCAAGGAATCCCTTTTTGAGGAAATCTCCTCACTCCCCAAGGTGCATGTCCTTTCTCCACCTCATGTACCTTCTTGACACCTCACTTACACCTCATATCCCCTTGTCCACTCCATCCTCCACATGTCAAGATGTGAGGGCTTATGGGCTCTCAACCCACCATAGCCCTTCATCTTGGCCTTGTTGGAGCAATCTTGACCGTTGAATTCTCTAGAGAATTCAAATTCTCCTATAAATACCCCCTCCTCAAGGGCATTTTCAACACTTTTCATTTGGGAAACCTTATGGTGCCAATTTTTATTTTCAACACTTTTGATCTTCATAACTACATGCTACCATTTTACATCTTCAATCATCCAATATCATCTAGCTATCCATCTCATATCATTTTTCACATTCAAGCTTGCATTTAGTCACCCAAGCAATCATCTAAGGAGCACACAAAATCATCCCAAGCAAGGGTCAATCAAGGAGATATCAACAGCAAGGAAGGTGAAATCGTTTTTATCTTGTTTTGTCCATTTTCTTTCTTGTTTTATCACTCCTTTGGCTAATCTTGAGGTGTCCTTGGTCTTTTACCATTCACATTTTTAAGTTGTTTTGCACATTTAGAGTAGAATAAATTCCAAGGTATACAGATATAAACTTCATAAGTGTTGTTATGTATTCACATATATGATATAAGCTATTGCTAGATGCCAACTACCTTAAGTTATCACATGACTAGAGTTTACATGTAAAAGTGGTTCAATCCTTTACACAAATCTTTAAACGCTGCAACATATATGGCATTCAATGTGCAATGTGTTAGCATAACTGATAATATAGAAAAAAAAAAAAAGTTTTTTTTGTTGTAGAACTTGTTGAATGCAAACATCCAGATTACAAGCAATATATACATTCCATTGAGGCTCGCTACCAACATTCTCTAACTCTTAATAAATTTTGAAATTATTTTCAACTTCACAATTTTGTTATTAAATGCATGATAACATTTCCCTAAAACTTCATTAACAAAGAAATTGCCCAGTGCAGAACATACCTCAAATATGTCAAGTGATTCAATAACCTCATCCCAATCTAAATTTGACTGAATTTTGTAAGTTTCATTCTGTCTATCATACAACTTTTTTCACTCACCAATGTTAATGATTCCAAGAAATCAGAATAAGACAACATTGAATAAGCTTATGAAAGGAGACATCCAGACTTTAAGTTCAGAGGAATGCCTCTACGTAGAAAATCTGATGTCAAAATAAGAGAAGTTGATGTAGTCCAGGAAATATTTTTTGAAGACCAAAACAAGAAGAGTTTTATGCTCAAAGTTAGAGCACCACCTTTCGGCTATTTTTGGGAGACTTAATTTAGTTTTGGTTGCTATTTTTTGAAAGACAAATTTTACACGTTCCTAATGGTTTTTCCATAGAATTCTAAGTACAGAAAGAATGGAGGAATCTATATGACATTAACTGATTCAAAGAACCTACCAGGCAACCGACATCCAGCTTTCCAGAGAAAGATCTACACTCCTCAAGGATATTAGCTCTGGATATTCCCACACAAAACAATTGATTTGGAGGAAAATATAAGCAAATAAATTTGAATTTCTCTATGCAATGAAGGGTTTGCAAGAACAAATACTAAAAATTTCAAAGAGTAGTAGGGGTCAATTTCAGAACTTGTCATTTACTTAGTTTAATTAAAATTGAGGGTAACCCTTACAAGGGGCTTTCATTAGAACAATGCATAATGTTTTCTTCTTTCCCTACCTAGGAAAAATTGAAGGAATGAATTTGGCTAAAGTTTCCTTTGTTTGGAGAAGAAAAAGGATAGAACACAATTGTTTCAAGCTAGAATGCAATAGTAATAAGAATTTAATGGTTACCTTGTCAATTAGAGGCACTCTTGCATAATGTGTTGATCGCTCAAAGCACTTCAAATGAAGATTTGAAGAACCCTACTAGTTCTAACTCTGCCTCTGATGCTAAACTATATTGTTTTTACGTTTTCTCTTGTTTTGAAGGATTTTAGACAAATAATAAAGAAGTTTCCAAGCAAGAAATAATACTAAAACTAAATAAACAAGTAACTATGGAGTAAAATGCAATTACATTATGTAATTGGCAATTGCTACAAGTAAATCTTATTCAACAAACATACCCGGAGGTCCTTAGCTTAATTAAATAAGAAAACTTCTAGATCAAGCTAGGCAAGGTAGAAAAATGACAAATCAAATCACCCAACTCCAGATACTGATTTCTCCACACTAGAAATTGGATCAAATGCCCTGATAGTGCTAGGCGTCCATGATGAAGCAACTAGATGCCTGAAAAGAAAGACATTTCTACCTCCTTGTTCACACGTCCTAGCTAGAAGCAAGCACGCCTCCCAATAATGAAGTATGACCAACAATGAATAGTGTACGACCAACTTATGGGTGTGAATGGTTGAGGAAAGAAGGCATCCCAACTGATTAAACCCTTTCCTTTATTGAAAATTGCTAAATAACTGAATAGTAAATATGTTGCAGGCACAAATAGACTCCAGAATGAAGCCCTCTCTAAAGCAATGATTCAACTGGTCTTTGACAACTTCAAGATTGTAGGACACTGAAGAATTGTCGCTCTCCAATGGTTGAGAATTGTTGAAACCCTTGTCTCAAGCACAACTTCAAAGAAGCCAAGAAATAATGTCAAATGATCAGTTCTGAATGAATTGAGGTTGACTTGTCTCTTGCCTCTTATAATCTCCTCAAAAGACACGATTCCCCAAAAAGCATGATTTCCTCTTCAATAGGATTTAATACATTAAAATGTATTTAATACACTGTATACTCTTTTAAAATAAATCATTTCACTTAAGCGTACCTTTTTGTTTTTCCGTTTAATTTCACTTTATTAAATTTAAGTGGCTCACTTTTATAAAGTTAAAATATAACTTTATAATATCTCTTTTAATAATTTAATATCAATTAACCACTTAAATATTAATATCTCCCTCAAAACTCAGTATTTTGACATGTCGTTAGAAGTTGGGGTCAACATTGTATAACCCCCATGTGTCTAGGTTCCCTGACTAAAAATAGTATCACTGCTAGATTGACTTACTATAAATAGTAATTCCCTCAAACTAAGCCAAACACTGATCTGCAAAGGCCTAGAACTAAACCCAATACTGAACTGAGGAAATGGAGTGACAACAACCTCCATCAACTACCACTAAGACCCTCTATCCAAACATATTAGCCTACGAGGATCCAAGTAATAGGCTAACCCATCAACAAATGATACTGACTAGAGTGGGGACATTACAAAAGACTTCCAAGCCTGTCTGTCACATAAATGCAATGAATTTTCAAGATCGAACCATGAATCTTTGAAACTAGCATCCCAAGTTCCTTCTGATCTCTCACTTTTTAGTTGCACATTGAGGCCATTGGAACTAACCCTAACACTGTATAGGACAAATGGAATGAAGCAAGCTAGTATGCCCCCAGTGGAATTACCCTAACCAATACCAAAATTTTTATTATATCTTTGCTCTGTATTTATGAATCAAGTGTAAAATCATCCCAAAGAGATATATATATATATATAAAAATAGCTATTTGGAAAACTCGAGAAACAACAAGGCAAATGTACCGTCATGATTACCACGATTTAACATTATAGCATCCACTGTGAAAAAACCACTAACTTCTTCATAGACTTGTAATATTGAACATCATGCAATAAAGAAACAGTTCAGGCAACTAATATCGAATGTGATGTATGAAACAATTGAAAAATATGTAGAACAAATGCAGTGACAACAGACCATATACAACTTTATACGGCATAAATGTCAAACAGGGCATAAACATAGTTATATGTGTATAGATTCACATATACATTGCTTCTTATGGTCAGAATCTGGGGCCTATATGGTTTTTTTGCCCTCTAAATAATAGGTGTATTGGGCATCACTTTGCAAGGGACTCAAGTGCATTAAATGAACTAGATTATTTGACCATATGCAACACTGTAACATCAACCTAGACATGGGAAGATCCATAGACAAAGAGCTGAATATGACAATATTCTAAATCATTTATTGAATTTTAGAATAATATTTATCTTTTTCCATTTCTTAAGCTCGTGATCCACTGGTAACAGTGAGAATTATGAATGTCCAAAGTTCTTTGAGACCAATGTCAATCGAGGCAAAACAAAATGAGCTAGTAAATGAATAATATAATAATGCAAGTAAGGATAAAGCCTTATCATATGTTTTAACTTTTATTAGTGCTGGGGACAAAACTAATGGTTTCATGTTATGGTATAGATTTACATTTACAAACAAAAATGACACAAGATCTCTATTACTTGTGTCATGCAGATGTTGTTAGTGGCCTTATCTCGCTTGATGTACTGCTCTGTAATGTCCCCTTGCTAAACTTATCCTAAAACATAAAAGTACAAGTTAGGAAATATAATTTATTTTACCAACACATTATTTTATTTATGTAAATTTCCTTGAAGACCTGCATACATCATGTATTATCAATAAATCACATAATTTCTTGTTAATGATTAGATCATTTCATATTGCACATTTTAAGAGTAAGACAAATAAATGCATTATCATCTAGGACATAAACTAACATGATTAGATATGAATTATTACTCTTGACCGGAATAGATCTCCACCTTGTTTCCTCTTTCCTAATTTCATTGGATGGAAGCTTTATTGTGCCAAGGGAATGTGCACGGTCTCTAATTGGACTCCCTCAAGGTTTCCTGCCTGTTTTGGGACTGTCCATCAATGGACCGATTTACCAACCTTTCCCTCCACAAACTGCCTATCCTTATTGAGTGCTAGTGAAAGGGAATTTTGGCTTGAAGTCTATTCTTCAAAGTAAAGTCATAATAGCTCAATGAGACACAATAATTGTTGTAAGAAACATTATTGTGGCTTTGACAAATAGAATTCATAAATCTGCATATTGTCTTAAATTGTATAGTAAGTTTAATAAATTGATATTTACATGTTTATTGATCACATATTTAATATGTATTGGTCCTCTCATAATATATTTGATAGATTTACAGTCCATCATAGGTTTATACTTACACATCCATTGAACTTAGTTTTCTATAAACGTTGAATTCATTTTCATGAGGTTTTGAATTACTTTTTGCTCTTAATAAATTGGTAGATATGTATTTATAGATTTCAAACACATCAAGAATTATCATAATGTATTCATATTTTTATATTGTGTTGAAACTAATTCACAGATCAAAGTGATTGCAACTACTTTTGAGATTGTTTATAATCTTTTATAAAAGATTACTACACAATATCCACTATAGAAGATTCAAATTACTATAGAGTCTGCAATTTGACATAACTGGTAAGGATACCTACCTCTAGTGGCATACTTAATCCTATATCTTCAAATGCGTCCTGCAGCTGAACCAACTTCCTTTCACATGACCTTTTTTTTGGTTGATTCTATATGCTTATGCTTGAATTGAGCACCCTTAAAAAAGACTTGTAGGGACGCGATCTTCCAGTTTGATGAATCCTAATCGGTGGAGTCACCACCTTCCAAAAGTGTGTGCCTCCAAGAAACGTCGCTCATGTTGGACACGTCCAAGTCTGATGGCACTAATCTTAATCTTGTATTAAGTTTTATTATTTCATAAATATAAACATGATTAAAATAATTTCTCAAAGACAATAAATTAAAATATTTTAATCTCTTCAAAATTTAATCATTTCTATTATAGTCAAAATATCGAGCTTATGCAAAAGGTTATAGGAACAACTTTTTCGTCTTTATGTTTTCAATTATTTCGAGGGTTATGACAATCCGCCCCTCTTGAATTTGCTTTTCCTCAAGCAAAATTCAAACTTGGATGCTTTAAGATCTCTTCACTTTCCCATGTAGAATCTTCCTTAGGTAACCCTTTCCATTTAATCAAGTATTCGAGGATAATTTTGTTTCTCAACTTTTTCTCCCACATGTTTAAGATCGTTTCGGGTTCCAAAACAATTCTACCCTCATCATCCAGGGGTGGTAACTCTACACATGGAGTAACCCGCTGCCCAAGAACCTTTTTAAGTCTGGACACATGAAAGATATTGTGAATCCTCGCATTGCTAGGTAATTCCAATTCATAGGCTACTTCACCTATTTTCCTTAGGACCTTGTAGGGACCATAAAATCGAGGCTTTAGTTTCTTTGTGCCACTTACTTTAATTGAAGACTACTTGTAGGGTTGGAGTCTTAGGAAAACCAAATCTCCAACTTCAAATGTTCTTTCGATCCGGTTCCAGTTTGTATAATTTTTTTGTTGATTTTTAGCATGATGAAGATTATCTTTGAGAGCTTTCATTATATCCATGCTTTATTGTACGAAGTCTCTTGCACCTCGCACTCTGCTATCCTAAATGACTAAGCTTCCAAAGGTAGTTGCTTCATACCCATATAGAGCCTTGAATGGGTTCATTTTAATGGACATATGAAATGTTGTATTGTGACAATATTCTCCCAAGTGCAACCATTTGACCCAAGAGTTTTGTTGACCTATAACATAATTCCTCAAGTATCCTTCCAACCACTTATTCACAAATTTTCATTTTCCCATCAGTCTGAGGATGGTAACTAGTACTTGGAGTAATATTAGTACCTGCGAGCTAGAAGAGTTCTTGCCAAAACTAGCTAGGGAAGTGGCTATCACGATCACTGACTATATTCTGAGGTAAACCATGCAACTTGAAGATTTCCTTGAAAAACACTTCGACTATTTGAGGTGCTCTATATTCGGTGGATATTGGAAGGAAATGCGCATAATTAGTTAACTGATCCACCACCACAAAAATGCAATCCTTCCCTTGTACTTTAGGCAATCCAGTGATGAAATCCATTGAAACGCTTTCCCACTTTTCATCTGAGATAGGTAGTGGCTATAGCAATCCTGCTGGATGGTTTAGTTCTTCTTTATTCTTCTGGCAAGTCATACATTCTTGAACATATTTTCCCACATCCTTTTTGAGTCCTTTCCATGAATATCGTTCCCTTATTTTCTTGTAAGTTTTATAATATCCAGGGTGTCCTGCCAAGGGGGAATCATGATACTCCTTCAAACTTTTCTCCTTTATCTTGGAGTGAGGTACAAGGAATATTCTAACTTTATACAAAATGATATCTTCTACTACCTTATATTCACTATTGGGAGCATTTCCTTCAAGTATTTCTTGAGCTTGCTCGGATCTTTAGTATATTTTGCAATAATGTCATTCTTCCAACCTGCAATGATGTTGATGATTTTATTTACTTGTGGGTTCCTAGACAAGGAATCAACTACCACATTATTAGTTCCTTTGACATATTCAATATCAAAATTGTAAGCTTGTATTTTGCTTGCCCACTTTTGTTGGCGGTCGTTCAAATCCCTCTAATTCATGAAAAATCTTAAGCTTTTATGATGTTTCTTGATATTAAATTTTCCACAAACCAAGTATTGCTGGAATTTGGCCAAGGCATGCATGATGGCCAACATCTCTTTATCATAAATGGAATAGTGTCTCAGTTTCTGTAAGTTTACAGCTTTCAAAATCTATTGGGTTTCTTTTTTACATAAGAACTGCTCCAATTCCCTCCCCTAAGGCATCACATTGAAGTTTAAAAGGTAGAGTGAAATCTGGTATTGCTAAGATGAGACATGTACACATTTCCTACTTGAGTTTTTCAAAAGCCTCTTGTGATCTTTAATTCCACACAAAGGCCCCTTTCTTGGTTAAGTCTATAAGTGGAGTGGCTATTCTTGAGAAGTTCTTCATGAAACAACTGTAATAGCTACAAAGCCCCACCAAACCCCTGAGTTGAGTTAGGGTATTTGGTTTTGGCCATTCCTTGATGGTTTTGATCTTTTTTTCATCAACACTAACTCCTTGGGCACTGATCTTATGCCCTAGATAAAGGATCTCATGTAGACCAAACTTTCATTTTGAGGCTTTGGCATATAATTATTCTTGTTCCAATATGTCTAATACTTCATCAATGTGATTAAGATGCTCCTCCCATATTTTTCTATAGATTAATATATCATCAAAGAATATTAATAGAAATTTCCTTAACTATTTTCTAAAAGTGTGATTCATACATGACTGGAAGGTAGTTGGGGCATTGGTTAACCCAAAAGGGAGAACCAAGAACTCAAATGTTCATAGTGGCATCTAAAAGCGGTTTTGGGAATGTCTTTCTCTCTCATTCTTATTTGGTGGTATCCCAATCTTAAGTCAATTTTGGAGAAGTACTTTGCACCATGTAGTTCATCTACGAGTTCATCCACTCTAGGAATGGGGTATCGATTCTTAATGGTCTTCTTGTTTAAATCCCTATAATCAATACACATTCTCATGGTTCCATATTTTTTCCTAACAAGTACGATTGATGAGGCAGAGGGGCTTGAGCTAGGCCAGATGTGCCCCATTTCTAGAAGTTCTTTAATTGTCTTTTCTATTTCTTGTATTTTTGTGGATGTCTGTAAGGGGTGGTGATCACTGGTTTCGCCCTTTCTTCCAATTCAATGATATGTTCAAAGCCCCTCTTGGGTGGCAATGCAAGCGTAATATCACCAAAAACCTTCTTTTGTTTTTCCATAATAGGTTGTATGTCAATGTGAATGGATTTTCCTTGAGGAGTTGATTTTTCTAAAATCATGCACTGTGCTACCCATTCACCTTGACCTTGATTCAAGATTCTTTCTATTCTTTTGCAAGAGACCACTTGTGGTGATCCATTGGGTAGTCCCTTTAAAGTGACTTCTTGTCCTTGGTGTTGAAAATGAAGTGTCAAGTTGGGAAGATCAAACATAAAACATCCCAAGGAATAGATCCATGGAGTACCCAATATTATCTGCATCTAGAGGCACTACATAAAAATTTTCTTTGATGGGGTGATTCCCCAAGATCATCTCTAGTTGGGGAACTACTTTCGTGCATTGGCTCCTATGGTTGTGGTTGCTACAAATCCTTTAAATTTTTGTGCCTTTAAGTTCCTTTTTTCAATTAATCTTTCATCTATGAAATTGTGGGATGCCCCACTATCCACAAGGGTGATGACTCTTTGGCCCTTAAGGGTACTCTTAATGCGGAATGGATGGTGTTTGGAAGTTTGTGTGATTGTGGCAAGAGTTACATGTTCATCTCCCTCATACTTTTCTTTCTTGCATACATTTTCTTCATTAGCACGGTTGCCTCTAACTTGTGGGCTCATTCCTTCCTTCCACATTTATGCTCGGGTGACCATTCTGCATTGCAGCAATGACAAGGGTTTTCCTCCTGTTGTCTTCTTTCTTTTCACAAGTGTGCCCATGCTCCCATGGGCCTTTACATGTGAAGCACAAATTCTTCTCTCTTAGTTCATCTCGTTCTTTTTTGGAGAGGGGATTGTGGCATGGTTTATCTTTCTTGTGAGAATGCTTGTTATGGTTGCTTGTAGTTTTATTTCTTGTTGATGCAATTTCTAGCCTTAAGGATTTTTCTGTGGCATCCTCAAGATTTAATGGGTTAAGAGCACTTACTAGCCCTCTAAGTGATTTTGTAAGTCCTTCCACAAAAAGGTATGTGAGTCTATCTTCGTCGATCCCGAAAACTCAGGCTAAATTTTTCTAAAATTCAATTATGTAACTTTCTATTGTCCCTTGTTGTTTTAGTTGCATGAGTCTTTTAAAATCTTCTTGGGGATGTTTCCTATCAAATCTCCTCATGAGTGTTTGTGAGAATTCTTCATAAGAGGCTATGTTTTGGTGGCCTTGAGTGAGGATTCCATGGTGCCACCATTCATGGGCTAAACCTTCCAAATGTAAGATTACGAATTGAAGTGCATCTTCTTCTGTCATTGGGTTGAGGGTAAAATAGGTGTTTAGTTTTTGCAGCCAAGCATGGGCGATGATTTTGTTTGAGCCATCAAAGCTAGGAAAGGTTACTTTATTCACTTTATGCTTCAAGTCTTTATTTTGTGGCTTCTTTCCTTGCCTAGGAGTTTCATGTCTTTTGGCTTCATATAATTCCCTAAATGATACAAGTTCCCTAGGCTTAGGTTCAAGATCTCTATATGCTCTAATGATTTCCTCGGTGTTGTTTGGTGTTGGATCCATCTCCTCTTCCCTTCTAGGACCATTTTCCTTGGTTATGAAGGGGGGTTTGGGAACTATGGCTGTGAATGGCCCATTATTTGCTTCTAAATGAATTGAACTTATACCTCTCCCATTTGAGGGATTATTTTTTAGTTTGTTGATTGATTTTTCCATATTTTACAAGGTTTGGATGAGTGTTTGGTTTTCCTTTTCTAACCCTTTATTTTGGTTCATAAGGGTTTGGTTGGTTTGTTACATAAAAGCCCTTAGTTCATTGGACAATTGTTCAACCATGGATCCCTTTTATCAGTGGGCTTGCATTCACCAGTGTACATGATGGTAGGATTATGCTCTAATACCAATAGTAATGTCCCCTTGTTAAACTTATCCTAAGAACATAAAATGCACTAGTTAGGACATATAATTTATTTTATGGTGTAGGAGCACCTAAAACACATATTTGCAAAATTCATCAAATGAAGGTTGGATATAGGTTGGTCTAGGAATTATGGGGTAAATTGAGTCTTTCATGTTAATAAAGGTCTAATAAGACAATTTTTAATGTATTTGGGGGTTCTAGTATTAGTTTGGTTCAAAAGTTGCATTATGATGTAATAATTGTCAATAAATTGTCAAATAGTGCAAAATTAAGGGATGTGAAGAGTCTAACTAGTTGAATGGTTGGTTATTGGAATTTCATGGTTGGTTTTAGTGTCTGAAATGCTTATAAGGCCTCTTGAAGGCTTGAACAAGGTTGGTTGTTTCATTTTGAAGGAGAAAATTAATCCAAAAGCTTTGTTTTCAGTTATTTTCTAAGTTTTTCCTCCATATTCAACTTGTGTACGGGTCCGTACAATAGGGTTTTGTATCAAAATGATTGGTACCTATTTAAGTTCTTTCTTACCATCATTTTGAATTGGTTCTTGTGGAATAACATTGTATTTTAAAGCCATTTGGTGGTTGTTATTGAAGTCTGGTCTGAAAACAGGGGTGTTGGGTTTGAGGCTCAAAATGATTTGAAAGGGTCATTCCACCTTTCTGTAAATGTTGTTTCTTGATGGAATGGACCTCTATAATGTAGGGATAGATATAGGAATAAAATAATTGGTTTGGTGAGGGTTTTGAGAGAGATCTCCACATTGCCCTGTTGTGAAACCCTTATTTTGTGCCTTTTGGGTAAGGCTAGAGAGTGAGTTTATGTGAGGTTGAGTGATAACAGGTTGTAACCTTTTGGAAATTGTTTGATCAAGTGTAATTGAAGGCGTCTTGAAGGTATAAGTGGTTGGAGAAGGTCAGTTGGGTGAGAAAGAGTGAAACCCTAGTTGGAAGGGGTAAAAACTAGGGAAAATTGGTGAGTTTTCAAAGGAAGTGTGTGTGAATGAAAGGGGCAGTATAATAGGGTGATGAAATAAGCTTGAGCAGGAAAAAATAGGAAGGAATGAAATGGTTTCAGGTTTGAGAGAGGTCAGGGCATGCAAGATTCAATAAACCCTCACTGGGAAAAGCTAATGAAGGCCTAGAACCTAGGGTCTATTGATGTAATGGTTTTATGGGGAGTCCCTTATTTGAAATATGTTGGATTGGGCTATTTGAGGTCTGTTGAAGGTAAGGGAAGTGGTTTTGTGAGACGGTGAGGAGTTTGGAATAGGTGTCCTTTGCAAAAGTGACCTGATTGTGGTCTTGTAACAACGTAGTAGCAAGAATTTGGTGGATGTGTTCCAAAGAAATCATTATTGGTTTTCATATATGTTGTGTAACTTGGAAATGGGTATGTGAATCCATGTTTTGTTTGTGGAAGTGTTTTGGGAAGTTTGTATGATAAGTCCCTATAACAGCGTAGGTAGGGCTACTAGGAGTTTGGACAGTCAACAAAGGAAGAATCCATAAATGAAGGTTCTAATGTGGTGTTAGTGTTTTGGATGGTGGAGTTGAGTTTCTTTGGCCATCTTAATCTTGTTAGATGCCTGAAAAGATGAAGGAAAAGGTTTGGGGTTAGGTTTGCAAGTTTGGACCATATGTGCCTAGTTGCATTGTGAATGCTTGAGTGAGGTTGTTAGCCAAGTTGAGAAAATCATTGAGAAGTTTGACATCAGACCAGGGTTCATTCCCTGAGTTGGCATCAAAGTGGTATCAGAGCTAGCAAGTAGATTCTTGAAGGAGATTTTCATAACAAGATAGTTGGAAGATGAAGAATCAAGTCAACATGGCATTGGAAATCATAGGAGCAACACAAAGGAATGCAATTTTCGAGACCAGATGCAAATGTCAAGGTAAGGTATGCATTGTGATGGTTGATTCAAGTAGTTTAGACAATTTGATCTCTCAAAAAATGGCAGATAAGTTGCGATTAGAAAAGATACCCCATGAGTCACCCTATTCAGTTTCTTGGGTGAATGGTGAACATGTTTTGATGGTTAAAGAGCAAGTTTGGGTTGAGTTCCACATAGGTGCATATAGAGACAAAATTTTGTGTGATATAGTGCCTATGAATGTGTGCCATCTCTTGTTAGGAATGTCATGGGTGTATGATAGATTTTCTTTATATAATGGAAGGGAGAATAGTTATGAGATAAAAAATGATGGTGTGACTTTTACCTTGGTTCCTTTGATGGAAAAAAATGAGAAACGGGGCAGGACAAAGAATATATTGTTGTGGGGTAGTAAAGTGCTCATGAGGCATGAGAAAAGCAAAAAAAATGAAGCAGCTACTACAAGGAGAGCAAGTGTTGATAAGGCAAGCATTGGCAGGGATGCTACATTGAAAGAGAAACAAGATGATAGATGGACAAAGGAAGTTGAGATAGTAAAGACAAAGGGTGAAAGGAATCTGAAGGTTCAAAACAAGTTTGCAAAAGATGATGAAGATAAGAAAGGGACTGAGTTGTGTCGAGCAAAGGCAAAGGAAGCTGAGAAACAAACAAGAAATGTCAAGGCAGCAAAGGACAGGTCTGATACAGAGGTTGGTGAAAAATGAAAACTTGGGACTGAGTTACTACAAAGAGAAAGAGATATGAGTGTGGAAGAGTTTCCTAGGAGAAGGCAAGAGTGGCCTAGTAAGGTTAGTAAAGAGGAAATGCAATGTCCACTGGAAGGACAAAGAGATGGAAAGCAGCAAGAGACTGATAATGGTAAAGATGAGTTGTAGCAGGGGTGTGTTGGTAAAGAGGATGGAAGATCTA
The DNA here is from genome assembly GCA_007258455.2 of Sequoia sempervirens. Taxonomy (NCBI): domain Eukaryota; kingdom Viridiplantae; phylum Streptophyta; class Pinopsida; order Cupressales; family Cupressaceae; genus Sequoia; species Sequoia sempervirens. The sequence goes on along the minus strand of VDFB02105065.1, from coordinate 5,553 downwards.
ATGTCAAAAAGATCTTGAAAGTTGAAAGTATGAAGGAAGAGAGAGTGGATACAGTCAAGATAGGTGAGAAGGTTGGAGAAAGCCATGAAAGGCTTGAAAATGGTGAGAATATCATGATTGGGGTAGTATTGTGTCCCTTGGAGATAGAGGAAAGTGATGGTCAGTCAAGTACTACAAACACAGTGGATTGTATGTCAAAATGTACAGAGGTAACTGAGGTAGCAAGACTGATACAAAATCTGAAGGTGAAGGAACTTGAAAATGCAGAGAAGATCAAGGAAGAAGATGTCTTTGAAGATGTTAAAGAAGAGTTCATGGATGAAGAGAAAGTCAAGATAGAAGAGAAGATAGCGAGTCAAAAAGAATGGCAAATGGCAGTGAGTGAGTTTGTGGAAGAGTGTATAGAGGATGAGGAAGTTACAGTCACCTTGGAAGGTGAAGAAAATAAAGCAAAGTGGATGAGTGAAGTTTCAGTATTGAGAGAAACTAGAGAGGAAGCGTTGATGGTGAGTGGCCTAGTGAAGGCTAGAGAAGAAGAGCATGGTGTTAGGACAGTGGATTGTCCTAGGATGGTAAAAATATTGATGTGGAAATTGTATGCTATTGTGAGAATGGTGCTAAGCATAGAAAACCTGAGAAAGATTATGAAGAGAGGAGTTAAAGGCAGAGGATGAAGGGAGTCCTATGTTACTTCCTAGTGTTGATGATTTTGTTGATGAAAGACAAACCCAAGGTTAAGATGAAAAGTGAAGAACGAAGTGTGGATTGTTTGGAAGTGAATAAACATGATGAGAAAGTTGAGAACAATAGGTTGAGGTGTATGAAAATAGGTCTTAGCATGATGATGCGGGTTCAAAGGGATAATACAAGCAAAGGATTGATGAGCATGGAAAAAACTAAGCCAAAGGTCAAAATGAAGCATCTAAAAGGACAAGGAGCATCAGAGGTTGAAGATCAAGATTTGTTGCAGATAAATACTTCCAAGGGACTTGGAAGAATTTTTAAGCCAGGGTGTATGGTGCAGGAGCACCTAAAACACATATTTGCAAAATTCATCAAATGAAGGTTGGATATAGGTTGGTCTAGGAATTAGGGGGTAAATTGAGTCTTTCATGTTAATAAAGGTCTAATAAGACCACTTTTAATGTATTTGGGGGTTCTAGTATTAGTTTGGTTCAAAAGTTGCATTATGATGTAATAATTGTCAATAAATTGTCAAATAGTGCAAAATTAAGGGATGTGAAAAGTCTAAGTAGTTGAATGGTTGGTTATTGGAATTTCATGGTTGGTTTTTGTGTTTGAAATGCTTATAAGGCCTCTTGAAGGCTTGAACAAGGTTGGTTGTTGCATTTTGAAGGAGAAAATTAATCAAAAAGCTTTGTTTTCAGTTATTTTCTAAGTTTTTCCTCCATATTCAACTTGTGTACGGGTCCATACAATAGGGTTTTGTATTAAAATGATTGGGACCTATTGAAGGTCTATCTTACCATCATTTTGAATTGGTTATTGTGGAATAACATTGTATTTTAAAGCAATTTGGTGGTTGCTATTGAAGTCTGGTCTGAAAATAGGGTTGTTGGGTTTGAGGCTCAAAATGATTTGAAAGGGTCATTCCACCTTTATGTAAATATTGTTTCTTGGTAGAATGGACCTGTATAATGTAGGGATAGATATAGGAATAAAAGAATTGGTTTGGTGAGGGTTTTGAGAGAGATCTCCACACTGCCATGTTGTGAAACCCTTATTTTGTGCCTTTTGGGTAAGGCTAGAGAGTGATTTTATGTGAGGTTGAGTGAGAACAGGTTGTAACCTTTTGGAAATTGTTTGATCAAGTGTAATTGAAGGTGTCTTGAAGATCTGAGCGGTTGGAGAAGGTCAGTTGGGCGAGAAAGAGTGAAACCCTAGTTGGAAGGGGTAAAAACAAGGGAAAATTGGTGAGTTTTCAAAGGAAATGTGTGTGAATGAAGGGGGCGGCATAATAGGGTGATGAAATAAGCTTGAGCAAGCAAAAATAGGAAGGAATGAAATGGTTTTAGGATTAAGAGAGGTCAGGGTATGCAAGATTCAATAAACCTTCATTGTGAAAAGCTAGTGAAGGCTTAGAACCTAGGGTTTATTGGTGTAATGGTTTTATGGGGAGTCCCTTCTCTGAAATCTATTGGATTGGGCTATTTGAGGTATGTTAAAGGTAAGGGAAGTGGTTTTGTGAGAGAGTGAAGAGTTTGGAATAGGGGTCCTTTGCAAAAGTGACCTAATTGTGGTCTTGTAACAACGTAGTAGCAGGAATTTGGTGGATGTGTTCCAAAGAAATCATTATTGGTTTTCATATATGTTGTGTAACTTGGAAATGGGTATGTGAATCCATGTTTTGTTTGTGGAAGTGTTTTGGGAAGTTTGTATGATAAGTCCCTAAAACACCATAGGCAGGGCTACTAGGAGTTTGCACAGTCAACAAAGGAAGAATGCATAAATGAAGGTTCTAATGTGGTGTTAGTGTTTTGAATGGTGGAGTTTACTTTCTTTGGCCATCTTAATCTTGTTAGATGCCTAAAAAGATGAAGGAAAAGGTCTGGGGTTAGGTTTGCAAGTTTGGACCATATGTGCCTAGTTGCATTGTAAATGCTTGAGTGGGGTTGTTAGCCAAGTTGAGAAAATCATTGAGAAGTTTGACATCAGACCAAGGTGCTTTCCCTGAGTCTACATCATTTAACCAACTCATTATTTTGTTTATGATTAGATCATTTCAGATTGCACAGTTTAAGAATAAGACAAGTAAATGCATTATCATCTAGGGCATAAACTAACATAATCAGATTGACTTATTACTCTTGATCGGAATAGGTCTTCGCCTTGTTTCCTCTTTCCTATCCTCATTGGATGGAAGGTTTACTGTGCCAAGGGCACATGCACGGTCTCTAATTGGACTCCCTCAAGGTTTCCTACATGTCTTGGGACCATCCATCAATGGACTGATTTACCAGCCTTTCTGCCCACACTCCCTATCCTTGTTGAGTGCTAGCAAAAGGGGATTCTGGTTTGAAGTCTATTCTTCAAGGTAATGTCATAATAGCTCAATGAGACACAACAATTGTTGTAAGCAACATTATTGTGGCTTTGACAAATAAAATTCAAAAATCTGCACATTGACTTAAATTGTATAGTAAACTCAATAAATTGACATTTATGTTTATTGCTTGCACATCTAGTATGTAGGTGATTCTCATAATATATTTGATGGGATTTACAGTCTATCACAGATACAGCCATTGGTTTTGATATGCTATGAAACAATGACTATGCTGAATTCATTATCATGAAGATTTGACTTTATTTCTGAACCTAATAGATTGGTAAATATATATTTATTGATTTCCAATGCAGCAAGAAGTAACATAATGCTTTCATATTTAATATTGTATTGGAGTACTTAATAAATTAACATGTGAGTATTTATTGATTGCAATGGTCTTTTAATTTGCATCTGCTGTCATGAGATATCTGATTAAATCTACAAGACACCACAGATTTATACCCATTGATATTGATTGAATTAAAATCTGAGATGGGTGCTTATTGCAAGCAACTGTCTTATAGGCTAGTATTTGATTTTACAACTCTCCAAGATATGCCATTTAGTTTGAGGGTACTTACTTCTGTGCTTTAGTCGCGCCTTCCTGAGCCAATACCTTATGCGTTATTCCCAGATGGTATCCAGGACTCACTTTGATTCTTCTCTGTTTCTTTCTTTCTACGCGAGTATATGCTATTTCTAATGCCCGATTGGGATCTCCTTTTAAATGCCTATAGAGGCGTAACTTTTGCTACTGCTCTTTCAGGGGAGTCACGTCCCTCCTAAGGTCGTACCTTTTGGTAACCAGCTCGATCCAAAACAAATACCGCTTAGCTTAGTTTATTCTGTTTGTATAATTACATAGAATTATCGAATTCTTAAGGATAAAAATAAAACATTTCATTCTAGCTTAATTATTAGATTCATGAATAACAATTTGCATAAGGCTTACAGAAGTTATAAGAACAATTTAGAGTTGTCACTTTTCTTTAGCATATTCATAATTCTCGAGGGTTATGTCATCAATACAAGCTATGACTTAGTTTACAAATGGAGCATGTACTAGTATTATTGATGAGAGGCCAAATAACTTTCAGTGTTATAATTATATCTTTGTAGGATAGGAGTAGTTTAGTTTCTTCACTAATCTCATGATCTAGTGGTATAATCTACACCTAATACTGTGTAGTCTAAAACTATTATTTGTATGGGATCATGATGGTATGTCTAGAACCTTGTTCATGTGTATGCGCAACTCAAAGGAACTCATTTCTATGAATGCTTGAAATTAATGTTATCTTATATTACATGTGAAAATAGTTTATTATTATTTTGGTTTAGAGGTATTGTGATTCATGTTGTAGTAGTTACATGTTCTATCTTAGTTTAGAGGTATTGTGATTCATGTTGTAGTAGTTACATGTTCTTTAATGGAGTAAATAATCTTGGGGTTCATCATAAAAATTAGGTATAATTAACCATTATTTACCCATAAAAATTAGGTGTAATTAACCATTACTTAGTTGTTTGTTCTTTCATTTATCATTACTTAGTTGCTCATTCTTTCATTTATCTTTAATTTTAGTTGTTCTTTCTTTCATTTATCTTTAGTTTTATTGGGGTTCATCATAAAAATTAGGTGTAATTAACCATTACTTAGTTATTCTTTCTTTCATTTGTCTTCAGTTTTAGTTGTTCTTTCTTTCATTTATCTTTAGTTTTATTGTTTATGAGATCTCTAGGAACACCCTCTTCAAATAAATGATCTCAAATTGAAGGAGTTTTTATCCACTCTATTTGAATTCTATCAATGAGTTCCAACCCTATTCCTAAGGTGGCGTGGTGTGTTTCCTAGCCTTGAGTATGGGTTGTACATCTAAAGAATGTGAAGATAATATTGGAAGAGACACAACTTTCAATTTTGATGTCTTATGATGATTATATCATACCTAGACCTCTATATTTATAAATTTTACTACCATGGGTCTAGATGGTTCAATAAATTCCTCTAAAATTGGCTTCAAAGTTTTTCTAAATAAATTCCTCTAAAATTGGCTTCAAAGTTTTTCTAAATAAGTAATGTGATATGGGCAAATAAGATAAGTAATGTGATATGGGTAGATAAAAGGAATTGTTCTATCCTTTGTCCATGCATTTGAGTAAGCAAATTGAATTTTATTAATGCATGTAAATATTCTTGTGTCCAATCTAATTTACTCTAGCGTATTATTCTCAAGACTTTTTCTTTCCATTGGCATCTATGAATTAGATCATTCATGTTGTTAACTTATGACATGTGGCCCTTTTGTACCTCATTGGCTGACCCATTCATGCACCTGACTAGTCACCAATCCAAGATCATGTAAACTTGTATACTCACCCTCTACAAAGTTAGTTTAATCCATGTCAACAATTAAACACAATCAAATAAATAATTTAAATGAGTAAAATATTAATCCTAAACTATTAGTCTACATCCATAT
>VDFB02105063.1:0-12690 GCA_007258455.2 Sequoia sempervirens | reverse complement strand
GCAACCCAAAGAACATGGGCATGAAGAAGAACAAGGAAAGAAAATTGCTCAAGGGGAAGACAGTCCCAAAGAGCATACCACTACTGAGTCTCCATGGAAGGAAGTTGTGTTCATTCATGATTCAAATGAAGAAGAAGGAAGGACTAAACAAGAGACTCTAGGTAGTAAGGTGATGGAGATTGAAACTCCCTGTGAGGAGGAGCACGCACTATCAATCACCAAAGGGAGAATCTCAAATGCCTAAGTGGGCTGAGAAATAGCTAGAAAGGAAGACTCCAGCACCAAGGGATCCAAAGGAAAGGTTTAAGGCTATCTTGGCCTAAGCCCAATTCAGATGAAGAAAGAGGAAACCTACAATGATCCTTAACCCACAATGGAACCCTGATTCTGAGGAAATTGATGCAACAGCTACCCCAATGGTGAATGAAGAAGGGTAAGCTATAAAGTCTCCACCATAAACTTGGGGACAAATCCACCAAAGAATAGAAGATTGACCATTTCTGCGGAGCTTTGTTGGCCAAATTTCATGCATCAAATGCAATACATATTCCATAAGGAGGAATTGAAGGCAATGTATTAATTTGATAGAATATATTCAGCAATGGTCATCCATAGAGGAGTTTCCCACGACATACTCAACTCCACCACAACTACTATCCAAGGAGAAAATTGAAAAACTTGAGAGAAGAAAGAACTAGACTAAGACTATGGAGGATTGGTTCTGACAGGTCTTGTATGCTAGAAACATGCACATTAATCATGCTGTCAGGACAACAAATAAGTTCTTAGAAGTACAAAGACACCTAGAGGGCATGAGGAAGTTCTGCACTAACTTCCCAGGAATATACAAGTCCACTTATCCTAAAATTGAGGCCATCCTCAAGCTACCTCAGAAAACATGGGAAAAGGAACTTGCACTGATAGAGGGAAATCACTAGCTAGTGGATATGTGGAAGCTAGATTTCGATCATAGAAAAGAGATTCTGGAACAAGTGCTCTACAAGGTGGAACCTGACATTGATTGGGAAAAGGATGTTAGGGTAGATTATGTTTAGTCTTTGAAATTAATGATAGGTTATGACATGCCCACTATTGAGATTGATTCGGAAAAGATAAAGCCTTATTTCCATAAGAAGATGGAAGATTGAATGTTAGGAGAGCTTACCATAGATTTTATGAGTTTTGTTGCTTGAGATTTTTCCCAATCTGAATAGGTTAGGGACAACACAACCAAGTATGATGGAGATTGGGATACACTCACAGGCCGATCCAAGCAATGGAACTACCAAATGCTCCAATCTAATATAATGGAGATTGTTAAGCTCCAAGCATTAATCAACAAGTTTATGGAGTATGCCACTTTGAAGAAGTAGGAAGGAAACCCATTCATTGATGAAAAGCTTCTCATGGAATTTTTGCAGCAAAGGAAATCAACTAGAGGACAAAAGTGTTACAATGCTGTCATATAAGGACAAAATAGGGAAAAGACAAAGATGTAATTTTAAATTGCAATATACTTGGGGGTAGGTGAAACCCTAGTTTGTAGTGAATCTTGGCCACACAATGTAAATCAAACTTGGCCATTCATTTTGCTTTTTAAACACTATAAATAAGGGGGTCTCCTCTCATTTTCAAGAGAGAGTTGAGTTGTTGTAAAGGCATGTTGCAGAAATTTTAATAGAAGTTCATTGGCTTTTGGTGTAATTTTGAGTTTCTTTTGCATGTTACATGGTTCATCTCCCATAGTTAGTTGATTTAGATAGATTTACTTTTCTATTCTTCATGGTTTTAAATCACTTCGATAGATTAGTTAATGTTGTTCAATGGTTGTATGGATTTCTATTGTGTTGATGCCTTTCTTGTCTATACTTTTTGTTGTTTACTGATGGTAGATAGCTGTGTAAAGTTAGTATGGGCATAAACTATAAGCTGCTCCAAACTTCTATCTTTTATTCATGCATGTTTATGGTGAATGAATGGTTGAATATTTGCACCTAGAAGCTCGGCCAAAGTTTCCATGATATCATGGAGTCAATTTCCGTTAGAGCGGAATTTTGTTTTTGCTGAAGCGTCCATAGTAGAACCCCAGATCATCAGCCTGTCATATTTCTAGTTTCAAATCCAAGATCCTCTTCTCTTCCCTGCCTTTTTCTTTTTTTTAATAAGTATCCTATGCCAAGGTTCATTGCACATTGTAAATCCAAATCTTAAGATAAAATAGGAGTTTAAGATTGTTGTTCGAACCTACAAAAAAATTTAGATTAACTTCCCATCTCAGGAACTCCACTTTAAGATTTACCTTGTCTCCAGCCAAACTCTATAAGTTTCAATGTGATTACCAGAAAAATCACACATCAAACATCAATAACCTGATAAATCTGGCCATCAAGACCCCACATCCGGTAGACCCAAGTGGGATTGCAACTCCGTTTAAGCAATTTCACTTCGTAAGAGAGGTAGTGCACCTATGCACCGCCTTCGTGTTGAGAAAGTGCATAAAACACCCATCAATTTTAGATCTCCCTCTTGATTACCAATGACAAATATGCTAACACAAGCTATCTTACCCCCATTTTATACTCCTGTATGGAGCCTCTATCATTTCCATAGTTAGTATTTTATCTCTTCACAAGTATTCTTAAAAGTGAATCCACTTCAATATCAATACCTCACCTTGGACTTCAAATGCCCTACCTCTGATTCTTGATCCTGCAGTATAATAGTAAATAACGCCAAACATGAATATTTTCAAATGTGCCTCCCCATCGTAAAACCATTATCCCAGATATTTTTCTTTTGAAACACCATATATCTCTATCCATATGAAGCATTTGCACTCCCATGAGCCAATCCCATCCTGATGTACCCCTTTAGGAAAATAGGGCTATTCATAAACAGTAATGATATAAGGTGGAAGGCTTCCCCACAACCTTTTAAAATGCTCTCATAGTACCTCTCTCTTTTTTATTAGCACACCTATCAAATACTCCAACAATTCTTTATCATTCATTTTTCTCAAAGAATCTTTCTCTTCCTTTTGTTCAATGTGAGAGGAGTGATCTTTAAAATAATCAATTAACAGTTTCAACTTTTATTCTAGAGGTGGGGAGGACTCTAGGCTAACCTTAGGTAAACCTTCTTGAATGATCATTATAGCCTCCTTAAATATTTATTTCTTCTTCATGTAATCTTGTAGAATATCCTTTCTTGCACAGGTATGTAGAATGTCACCAAGTTGTAGCTTGTGGAGAGGAGAAATTTTTGACAGATCAACCTGACTGTCTTCAATGGGGATTTACAAAAGTTGGGGGGTTTCCATAGGTTGTAACTACATCTATATAGACAATAGGTCTTTTAGAGAATCTAAAGATGAAGAACTTTGACCTTTATCCATAGAGATATCTTGCTTCTCAACACCCTTCTCTTTTGTGTTTTGAACAATTGTAGGAATATCTTCTCTCATCTGTACATCACTTCCTCAATCTCTCAAAGAAGCAACTTTGTCTTCTGGAGGAGAAACATCAACTTTATTTTGAATTTTTGTGTATTGTGCACTAGTATTCATTGGAGGAGCTTTCTCCTGATTTTTCTTCTTATTTTCATTAGTCATATTGCTTTCAAAAACATATAAGTCTATGTCCAAAGTGGACACATCAGGAAGATCATGTAGGACACTATCATCAGGAGTCACCTCAAATGAATTCATTTCTTCAAGTATCTCTACCATCTTTACATCTGATCCATTTCCTTCTTCCTTTTCTTTCTCAATATATGAGGCAGTTTGTACTTTAAATGTGCTTCAAAGATATCTTCTTTTGCAAACTAGAGGGTCCTTATATTTCTTTCTGGCCAGATGTTTTTCTGGGGGAGGCTCATTATCCATCTTTAGAGGTTCTTGTGTATTTATTTCATCCTCAGTAATCTTTCCTTCCGAAGATCCTTGTGAATCATCATTACTTTTTATATCATTAATCTTTTTTGTGGTATCTTCAATTTCACTTTGAATATTCATTTTCACATCTTCATCTAAGCTCATCAAAATATCTATTCTTCTCTTGGAGCGGAGCTCTTTGGCCTATCTCTGGATAATCACCTCTTTTTATTTTTGTGACATAAGAATCCCTGTTTTATCATCAATTTCTTGTAGTTTTAGGACTTCATCAGTCTTAACAGCCTCACAAGGCTATTTGAAGTTTTGTTAACAATGTCACTGAAGGTGATGTTTTGCATTACCATATACTCAATGATGGTCTTCTCAATGGTTTTTTTATCTTTCAGAGAGACATCCAGATGTAGCATCATTTTTTCATTTAATAAGTTATATTCAAAAATTGTATTAAGGATTGTTCCAAATTCTAGAGGGTCATGAGAGAGTGAATGAACCATTTCAGTCTTTTCAACAACAATTCCCTTTCCTTTCTTATTCTATGAAGAATTTTCTTCTTCTTTTCCTTGACTTGTACCCTTTTCTCTTTTCTTAAAGACAAAATATTTCACTTCTTTTTCTTCATCATCAATACCATTTTTTTCTCTTTTTTTTCCTTTTTTTAGGTCTAGTGACCATTTTCTTTAGAGGGATAACAAATATATCTTTTATCTTACTTTTGGTTGTTTGTGTGGATATTGAGGGTTGAGTGTCAATAGCTAGAGAGGTTCTACCGGATCTTCTTAGACCTAGAATAGCTTCCAAAAATTGCCAATTTGATTGCAATACCATCAGATGTAGCTTTTGGAGGGCTAAGTAGTATCTTGTAAATATCTTCTTTTCTCTTTATTGTAGAGTACCGTAGTGCACCTATTTCCTTAAGTACTTTTTCAACTTTCTTTTCTATGGATTCCTCACTTTCCTTCTTATAGATTTAATCCATGATTTCTTTGTAGGTTCCAAATCTTTTTACTTTAGGATCCCTAGGACTTGACAACAAAATGTCTATATACCTTTGTACAAAATCACCCTTGATCTCATAAGGCAGCTCAGTTATCCATACAATTTTTGGTTCCACAACCTCCATAAAGCAATGGTCCTTGTTTACCATAAAATTTATTTCTTTTTCATATTTTTGGACTAAACTAGATGATATCCTTTATCTACCTTGCATCTCATTTTGAAAATTATTAAAAAATCCCCAATAGGAAGTGGTGTAGTCTTGCTCAGTTTGAAATTTTTTCATATACTATTTACTTTGAGTTGCTATCAGAGAGAACTTATCCCATATTTTACCTTTCAACTCAGGTAACTCATTTAGAAAGAAGAAATTGAGGCAAATGATTAGGGAACTAAACCTAAAGTTATACTTTTTTTCTTTTGTCTTTTGCAAGTTCTCCATCAACCATTCCCTCAACAGTTCACACAGATCAAAGTTGGAATTTTATTTTACCATTTGAAGAGTAGTATGAATTATAACGGTGATGGTGAATCCTTCCCTTTTTTGTAAAGTATAATTTGTATGCAATGATTATTGATGCGTGCCAGACATCGAGATCAATAATGTCTTGTATAGTTAAGGCCCTTTTGTCAAATTTAGCACCTATAAGTTATATAATTGGTTCATTCTTTATAGATTTTAACATAGGCACGGGTCTGGAGTCACACAAACTAGTAACTACCCTAATATCATCCCTTGTGATTAAGTAGGGTTTGTCTAGCCAAATGAAATTGTCATGAATGTGGCTCAAATGATTCTTACCCATTCTCTATTCTTGTATATGTCTAGAAAATCTTTCTAGAGGTCTAACCCTTTCACAAAAATGTTTGCATACTTTAGCTTATATACTCCACTTTCATTCAATAGTTCATATCTGACCACTTCATAGGATGAAGTGTGATCAATCTCATTCAATTGTGTATGTATGTAGATCCTTGTATCCTCACAATACATTCCACCCATTGGAACTTTTGAAAATGCACCATCTTTGTCCACTTCAAGTGCTTTGAATGTATACTTTTTTGTATTTGGTCCTTGGACTTTCAGTGAAATCATTGATAATTGTTGGCAACACAAGGGAAGACAACTGAGAGGGGGAGGTGAATCATTTGTCACAGAATTTCAAACTTATTTCAACTTATTAACCTTATTCTCAGATCTGATCAATAACCATGAAAGCATAAATCAACAACACATTGAAAACGCACATAACACCAAGATTTTTTACGTGGAAACCCTATTAGGGGAAAAACCATGGTGGAGGTCAGTCCACAAGATTATACCTTGTTAAAAGTATAAAGAAATATGAGAATGTAGGTCGCCACGCATTTTAGGTAATTCCTAGGAGCCTACCGCTCATCATTTCCAAAAGGAAGACACTAATCGCCTTACAAAAATATTTGACTACAAACTACAAGATTTGAATTCGAGGTTGAAAGGCCTGCTATGCAATGCTTGATTACAGTCTCTAAGCAAGCACATGAACACTTCTTCACTCTTTCTCTTCACTACTCTCTCACTCTCTCTTCATACTCCACTCTACCTTTGAAATATTTAAAACATTACCGCGGCACCCATTGTATCATTCAAATGGTATTAAAAAAAATCACTTATAGTTGGCATTCAGCCAAGAAATTACACGCTTACATGTCGGCCTTAATAAAATAATAAAATGAATACAAACTGTTGGACCAAAACATTAAAGATTATTAATGCGAATCAACCAAGATCGGCCACAACATAGTGAAGACCCAAAATAAAATTCTCAAACATGAGCACCTTCAAAAATTATTCCTCGAAGATCCACAACACTCTTACAACACCCCTCATTTAATTCAAGCAGCATGAAAAGCCATGGAATACTGTATAAGAGAAAAATATCGACCAAGGAGAGCACAATGATCAATGCAGACATATAGAGAAATCTATCTAGAAACATCCAAAACAACATCAAGTGAATCACTGCAGAAGCATCCACAAATAACTCTAACTTGCTAAATCATATCATCTTTCATTTGAACACCAAATCAAGCAACAAAATCACAAAATAATACAAATTCCTCACGTGGATCTCAAAAAAATTGGATATGGATAAACTAGGATATACTAAAAAGAAACCCTCCTTTAATCCACAAACCCTCCTCGACTATCAACATACTGAACTCACCAACGGACTAAACTTCACTTTAGAACTAATAACTTGCAACTTATTTCATTACAATTTTCTTAGTATCCTCGACATATAAAAATTTTAAGACAGTAATTCCAATAGTGATGACATCAATGACAACCACAACATCCAACAATCTCCCCCTTTGGCATTGATGGCAACACATGATGTGAAAAACACCATCAACGCAACTATCTTCAACACTTACTCCCCCTTAGGTTCTGACTCTTTTCTCCTCAACAACTCTTCTCCCACATGACTCTTCTTCCTCAGATAATTCACAATTTTTCACATGACTCTTCTTCCCCTTTGAAATCAATGACAAAGATCTCTTTTCTCCACACAAGCTCTGAACCACATATCTAAACATCTAACTACTCCCCCTGAGTAGCAGCCACCACAACATCAATCTGGATCAAATTATGACCATGAAATGCATGGATTGATGCAAGTTAATGCATCTTAGTTCTAATTAGGAGGGGTAATCACCCCTAGCTTCCCTTTGAGATACTCAAAAGTATCCTTAGGAAACGACTTTGTAAAGATGTTTACAATCTATTCCTTATTAGGCACATACTCTAGTTTGACTTCCTTTTCACTCACCTTCTCTCTTAAAAAGTGAAACTTGATAGATATATGCTTTGTCTTTGAATGGAGCACCAAATTTTTAGAAATTTTAATTGCACTTGAATTATCGTAGAATATGGCAATGGGATCATCATACACAACTCTAATATCTTTCAACATCTACTTCATCCACAATACTGGAGTATAATTTTTAGCAGCAACAATGTATTATGCCTCTGTAGTAGATAAAGAAATGACATTCTGCTTCTTACGTAACCATGAAATCAGCTTCTTACCCAAGAAAAATGCACCACCACTAGTACTCTTTCTATCATCCACATCACCTACCCAATTAGCATCAATAGAAGCACTCAAGGTAATATCATCATCTTTAGGATACCACAATGTAAAATCAACTATCCCCTTCAAGTATCTGAAAATCCTCTTCACAATAGTTACATAAGATTCCTTAGGATCAACTTGAAATCTTGCAACAATGCATACAACATTCATGATATCTAGTCTAGTTTGAGTCAAATAAAGCAGTCCACCATCATCAATTTGTATCTAGTTTGATTTGCTTTCAGAGAATCATCATCTTGTGTCAACTTGCATCTGGTCACCATAGGTGTACCAACTAGCTTTGAATCCTCCATACCAAACTTCTTTAACAATTCTTTCACATACTTGGATTGAGATATGAAGATCCTTTTATCTTAATTGAAAACTCTAAAAAGAATTTAGTCTCACCAACTTCATAGACATCTCATAAACTCATTCTATCTCTATCAACAACTCAAGCAATAAACTATCATCTCCCTCCAAAATGATATCATCAAATAAAGACTTCAAATAATCGATCTTTTATTTCCATGATCTATCTTGAAATACAAATTACTATCAGCATCTCATTGAATCCAAGCTTCCAAATAAATACTTGTCCTAACTGGGCATACCATGCCTTTTGGGGCTTGCTTTGTCCATACAATTTTTTCACAATCCCATAAACCATATCTCCCTCTCTAATAGGTCAATTGAAATCCATCAGTTACAGTTCAACATACACTTCTTCACTTCCTTCATTTTAGAAATAATTCTTGGGACAATCTAACCGACAAACCTTGTAGTTTTGTAAGCAAGATAAGCAAACAGTCTCACAAACCTCAATCCCAGCAATAGGGTATGTCAATTCCTTCCATTTGGAGAATATCCCTTTTTACATCAACACAATCTCTCTTTGTTTCTAAATAATCTCACCTTTGCTCATTCATCTCTGTTTTAAAGACCCATTCAAATTAATTACATTTTGTCCTTAGGTCTTTAGGGTGCAAGAACTGCATTATACTTCCTTAATCTTGTTGCAGCCTTTTTTCATTTTCCACCCAATGTTCATCTCTTGCATGCTTCCATTCACACACTACTAGCTTAGCCTTTGGAAACTCGTGTCAAAGCATTCTTCTGCAATCTTTCTCTCCTAATCAACACCTTTGTTCTTAACACCTATAACTGACCTCAATTATTTAGTCTTATACCTTGGAGTCTTAGGATACCTTGAACTTCTCGCCTTAGTGTGGATCTATCTTTCCAGACTCTTCACTAGTTCCTTCCCTTCCTTTGATTTTGACTGTCGAAATGTTTTGAACTTGATTTTGAGTCTGAAATTTCTTTCCTATGATTGAATTGTTATTCTAATCATCTGAATCATATCCATAGGTTCTGGATGGTCTAGCCATGTCTTCATCAACCTTGACATTTTCACTTTCAACTACTTTCCTCAATCTCTTGTTGTAGCACCGATAGGCCTTGCTCCTAGTAGAATAACCAAGAAAGATTCCTTCATCACTCCTAGCATCAAAATTTCCTATCTCTTCATCTCTTCTGATATAGCATTTACTCCCAAAGATTTTGAAATATCTAACTATATGTTTATGACCAGTCCATAACTCAAAAGGGATCTTACTAGTATAACCTTTGACTTGTACCCAGTTGAGGATGTAAGCAACAGTAATCACAACTTCTCTCCAATAGATATGAGGGACATTTCCTTCCAGCATCATAGTCCTAGCAGCATCTTGAACTGTCATGTTCTTCCTTTCCACAACTCCATTTTGCTAAGGGGTATGTGGGGCAGATAATTGTCTCTTTATTCCATGCACTTCACAAAAAGAATTAAACTCATGAGAAATGAATTCACCACCTCTATCTGATCTCAAACATTTAATCTTCAAACCTATCTCTATCTCAACCATAGCCTTGAAAATATTGAACTTCTCGAGAGCTTCATATTTCTCCCTTAAGAAAGTAACCCACATCAATCTAGAGTAATCACCAATAAGTAACATGAAGTACATATCTCCTTGTAAACTTCTAATTCTAGAAGGACCACACAAATTAGTATGAACAAGTTCCAACACTTCTTTTGAACAATGTTGTTTGCTCTGAAATGAAATTCTAGTTTGCTTCCCTAATAGACATTCCTTGCATATAGTATTAGTAGGCTTTACCAACTTAGGAATATCTCTCACTGCTTGAGTAGAACTTATC
The DNA here is from genome assembly GCA_007258455.2 of Sequoia sempervirens. Lineage (NCBI taxonomy): Eukaryota > Viridiplantae > Streptophyta > Pinopsida > Cupressales > Cupressaceae > Sequoia > Sequoia sempervirens. The sequence goes on along the minus strand of VDFB02105063.1, from coordinate 2,484 downwards.
TTGATAATATTATCAGAGTTTACATGACACATTCTCCTATGCCACAACCAACTTTCATCAACTTGAGCAATCAAATAACTTTTACTAGCAGCATTCAAGTGAAAGATGTTACCTTTTGTTTTTGTACCTGAAGCAATCACATTTCCAGAACTCCCCAATATTCTACACTTACCATTCTTGAATTGAATATTGTATCCCTTGTCAACCATCTATCTGACACTCAAAATATTATGCTTCAAACCTTCCACATAAAGAACATCATATGTATTATTCTTACCATAAAGAGAAATGGATCCTCTTCCATGGATTACACCTGATTTTTCATCACCAAATCTTACAACACCACCATCATACTTTTCCAAGCTCACAAATTTACTTTTATTACCTATCATGTGATGAGAGCATCCACTATGAATCACCCATTCATCTTTCTCTTCAACTCTGACTGCTAGGGCTTTCTCCACGTTTGAGCAACTAACAGATTCAGTAGGTACAGGATCATTTTCCTCGGGAGTAGCAATAAACACCCATTCATCTTCATCAGATTCCCTTTGTATCGAGATTCATCATTTGTCACACCTTCATCAACATAATAGCACTTTGTTTGTTCCAGCTTCTTGTTAAGTATTCCTAAATAGGACTTTCCCAAGGCATTAATCTTGATGCAGTAAAACACCTATCTTATTGCAATAAAACATTTTAATAGCAAATTTCGCTTATACTTACCTTTCCTCCTCATTTCCTCGGCCATGCCCTGCCTATCCCTGGGTTTCTCTTCTTCAATCTCTCTCATTCCCATATCATAGAATAATCTCTTAGAAGAACTTCTCCAGATTGAGACATTCCCATTTATCCTTTCTCAAGGTAGTAGCCTTGGAATAATGATTCTCCCATCCTTTAGGCAAGAGCATCACCAAATTCACTCAACTCAAAAGTAGGCTTACCTAACTCAACATGTCTCTCTTTGGTCATACTTTGTTATAGCTCCGAGCCTCAATATGTAGTGAGCTTTGAATTTGTATGCAGCAGGATCTAAGCACTTTAGCAACAATCTCTAATCAACCTGGCCCACCTCAAAGACATATGATACCACACACAAGTTCTGATCACTCTTTGCATGAAAGTAAAAATGCCTCAGTATCATCACCCATTCTCAAATACTATTTCCCTTCATGACTTTGTAACTTAGCAATCTTCACATTAGCATCAACACCTTCATACAAAGTTTCCTAACTTTTTCCGATCTCATAAGCAGTCTTCAGATCCATAACATTTTTCATCTCAGAATCAGTCAAAGCACTCAACAATGCTTCCTTAGCCCTGATATTGTACTCAACATCCCTAATCTCAGCAGTAGTAGTAGGACCATTCTGATGAATAACATACCTATTGCTTGTAATGCTCCAGTAGGGTTCACCAATGCATCTCAAATGGCACTCCATTTGAGTCTTCCACAAAGAATAATTTGTTCCATCAAATCTCGGACTTCCTTCTTGTATGTCGCCATCCCGGATCACCTCAAGGTGTTAAACTTCTTCTAAGGAACCTACTCTGATACCAATTTTTGGAAACACAAGGACATACAACTGAGAGGGGGGTGAATCAGTTGTCATATAATTTCAAATTTATTTCAACTTATTAACCTTATTCTCATATCTGATCAATAACCATGAAAGCATAAATCAAGAACACATCGAAAACACACATAACACCAATATTTTTTACGTGGAAATCCTATTAGGGGAAAAACCACGGTGCAAGTTTGTCCACAAGATTATACCCTGTTAAAAGTATAAAGAAATATGAATGGGGAATGCACATGCATTCAAGCGCACTACTTAGAGCTCACTACTCAATTATAAAAGGAAGACGTACACTATCTTACAAAATGATTTGGACCACAACCACAAGATTTGAACTGAGAAAATAGCATCTGCTAATGCTTGATTACAATTCTGATTAAGCACATGAACACTTCTTCACTCTTCTTCACTCTTCTTCACACTCTACTCTACCTTTGAAAGATTTAGAACATTATTTGCGCACACCATTGCATTCAAATGGTATAAAAAATTACTTATATATATTTGCAACAAGAAATTACATCGCTACATGTCAGCCTTAATAGAATAATAAAATGAATACAAATTGTCTGCCCAAAACATTAAAGATTATTAATGTGAATCAACCAAGGTTAGCCACAACATAGTGAAGACCCAAAATAAAATTCTCAAACATGAACACACAAGAGAAAATCTCAAATCTCGAGCACAATGATCAATGTGGACATGCAACACAAACAGAGCACGATATAGAAACATCCACAAACATCATGAATCACCAGAGAAGCATCCGCAACGACTGAACTTGCTAAAATCACATCATCTTCATTCGGAACACCAACTGAAGCAACAAAAAAACTGTCAAAATACAAATCTTCATAACATGAACAAATCTTCACGCGGATCTCTGGAACTTGATGTG
>VDFB02105062.1:0-20689 GCA_007258455.2 Sequoia sempervirens | reverse complement strand
GAATGTAATGGTGTAGACGTGTTAACAAAAAAATATTAAAAAGTCAATACAAAAGTAATAAAAATACAAACAAATAAAATTACCATATTCATGTGTATAGTTATTTTAACCATAATAAATAAAATAATTTTAATAAAACAATTATGTACTTTAGTAAATAAAATAGTAAATAATACTCTTAAAACAACTGTATGATTAACTATACCATCAAAGGTATGGCGTGATGATAAAAAAATGTAATGTTTACAAATTCACAAAGGTTCAAACCTTAGGTGAAATGTAATGGTGTAAACGTGTTAACAAAAAAAATTATAGAATGGATACAAAAGTAATAAAAATACAAACTAATAAGATTATTGTATGTATGTGCATAGTTATTTTAATCATAATGAATAAAATAATTTTAATGAAATAATTATGGACTTTAGTAAATAAAATAGTACATGATACTCTTAAAACAACTATATGATTAACTATACCATCAAGGGTATGGTGTGATGATAAAAAATGTAATGTTTACAAATTCACAAAAGGTTCAAACCTCAAGAGAAATGTAATGGTGTAGACGTGTTAACAAAAAATATTATAAAATCAATACAAAAGTAATAAAAATACAAACAAATTAGATTATTGTATTTATGTGTATAGTTATTTTAACCATAATGAATAAAACAATTTTAATGAAATAATTATGTACTTTAGTAAATAAAATAGAACATAATACTCTTAAAACAATTATATGATTAACTATACCATCAAGGGTATGGTGTGGTGATAAAAAATGTAATGTTTACAAATTCACAAAGGTTCAAATGGAATCTAATGGTGTAGATGTGTTAACAAAAAATATTAAAAAGTCAATACAAAAGCAACAAAAATACAAGCAAATAAAATTGTTGTATTTGTGTGTATAGTTATTTTAATCATGATGAATAAAATAATTTTAATGAAATAATTATGTGCTTTAGTAAATAAAATAGTACATAATACTCTTAAAACAATTATATGATTAACTATACTATCGTAATACTCTTGGAAATCCACTTATTTAGAAACCAATTCTCATGCTACTTGTGATTGACTTGGACGGAAGTCCTAAAATAAAGTGGTAGACCATATTGAGGAAAAAAATTAGAGGAAGTGAGGAGGAAGATACACTATGAGATGGGACAATATTATAAGGGATGATCATGGAAGGAGGAATGATAGATGCACTAGTCAAAGAAAAATGGAGGGTAACCTTTCAACCAATGGTTTATAATATATATAATCCATGTGGTTTGTTAATGAATGAGTTATGAATCATGTTAGATAAATGTGTAGGATTTTTTCCCATTAGCTAATCTAGCAAGTTCTTGTGCAAGATCTTGTTGAGATAAATTCACTCACTATCATAATCTTATTTTTCATGCTCAACATAACAAGGAATAATTACAATAATGAGTACATTAATAGGTACACAATTTGTATTAGATTAGCCATTTAAGCATGCACTGCTTCACAAAGGGAGATGAGGAGGAAATATTTTGGCATTAAATAACACTCAAAACCCTTAAAGAGTAAAAATTTAGGTGGATAAAATGACCAATGGGATGATAAAAAATTAAAAAATATTCAATAATCAAATCTAAAACAAGAACAAAATGAACCTCTAAAGGTTGAAATAAGGGTGGCTAGGGTAGGAGAAATATAAGATCAAGAAAACCATAAAACAAGTAAAGCAATGAATTATTATATGAAAGCATAATCAAACCCTATGAAAATATGTATAAATGATAATCAATCAAGAAAATAAAAGTATAAAACCCTAATTAAAAAAGAAGAGAATTCTAAGGGGGGGCTTAATTCATATTTTGAAAATGTTAGGTTCATTAATTAATATGAAGGAATTTTTTTTTTTTTCTAAATTGTCTAGGATAATAAAATAAATGCGATATATTAGCACATACTAACTTTGATAAATAGAGTGGAGAAATGGTCTTGATGTTGTTCTGAATTTATTTTTCAAGTTTTCAAAATATTAATTGATTCAATTGATGAATGTCTTAGAGTTTGAACTATCATTAGAAAACCTCGGGGACTAATTCTAAGCCTTGTGGGATTAATCCTAACCACCAAGAACCTAATATAACACAAAAGGTCGATCAATGTTGTATTAGAATGAACTAATAAATCGTATAGATAAAATATTGCTCACTTTCACCTCTAGGTATCTTAATTTGTTTTTGATATTAGGGGGAAAAGCAGATTTTGAAGGGATCTGCAACCCTGTACAACCAGAAAATCCAGACTGCAAAAAAGGACAGCCTGCAGCCATCAAAAAGCCAGCTCCCAAGCCAAGAACATCATGTTTTACATTTAAAGTTAATCTTGTGGGAACGAAGCGTCATTTCTAGAGAAGGCCCGGATGCTTTTGATTTTTTACTCGTGATTGTAATCCAACCTTCTTCCACTTGTGCTGCCTTTTCCTGCCAAGCCAACACAACACAATCCTGGAAATGATCATTTGCAGCCCTGGGCGAAACATCCTTGACCAGGTGTGCAGATTGGTTCTTATCCGAAGAGCAGGCTGAAAGAGAAATCGAAGCCCCTCCACCAGAAAAGGCAGACGGAGACTTAGACCGAGGTTCAACGTGAGAGGAAGAATCAACCCCTCCTGAAGGACAAGCCGAAGGAGCGGCTCCTAATTTTTGTGATTCAGAAGCAACCGCCTCTGAGAAACTCTTTTTTTCTTCAGATTTCTTCTCAACAGTATAATGATGTTGAGCAGCTCCAATCCACCAGTTTGCCTTTTTTATTTTTTTCTCAAAACCACAATGAGGAGTTAAGGTGGTATTTAGAGACATTATTTAGGAGTCTGTTGATATGATAGGTGACTAGGTTCTCCTAGGTCAAATCCTTGGTGGATCAAATCAAAGATAATGAGGGATATCAAAGACAACATTCACAAATATGTAAGTGACCTAAGTGATGACAATGCAGATTTTATTCCCTTTTTATCCTTTGGAATTGAAATGTGCTCTAATTATCCTCCTATGAGCATATGTTGATCATCGACCCATCTCTTTATGAAATTAACTATACATTGAGTGCATCTACATACTATAACATAGCAATATGTTGCACAAACATGTGTTAGGTTGGCTCATAATGACTAATGGAAGGTGGTTTGAATGTTAGAATTTGAATTTGAAGCTTGGGATTCAAATATCATTCTCATGCTACTTGTGATTGACTTGGATTGATCTCAAGCCACTCATAAATAATTTGCAAGGATGAAGTGGTGATCTCATGGTAACGAGTGAATCTACGAAAATAAATACTATTGGAGATAAAATAAGAATTTATAAATAATAAATATATGAGAATAAATAGAACATAAATAAAATGAAGATTGATAAGAATCAAACTATAATCTAAACTTCATAAAAGAATATTACCATTTGTAGATATTTTATTGCACTAAGACATCACCATCAAAGTGGGCACAAAACTAAATAAGGGGCCTATATTCTTCTAGAGAGGGTTAGAAAAACACCTAATATATTATTGCATGTCATGTCTGGATTCAACTGTTGAAGATTTGTTCTGCATCAACTTTTTGGATCACACTCCATGACCCATCATCAAAATAAAGAATTGGAAAAGAAAAAAATGACATACACAAATTATAGACTGTGAAAATCTGAGATCTTTGACCTAATATATTATTAATCCAGCTGTGCTGGTAATCATTATACACAAAAGAGGAAAAACACAAGCATAGGCACAAACTACTTTTTGGCAGAAATAAGATAATTTAAAACTCTCTAAAGCTTTGTTATCGTTCTTAGTCACATGACAATGTTGGACAGTGGTCCTTGGTTTCTTAAACAAAGAAACTATTTCGTACTCTTATCAACTAACCGTATAGTTTGTCTATTCTTAAGGAGGAGATGCTTGGCAACTTAGGTGAATCTGTGACATGCTCTGTTGACACAGCTGTGGGGCATTGCAACACTGAATGAAGCTTTCCCCAGTAAAATAATGGCTTCCTCTGACCAAAGAAAAGTTAAAAGAAAGAACTTAGATTAACAAACCCAAGTTCCAAAAACAACAGTAAATCTATTATATCGAGGTTAAATCGACAGAGTTACAGTTATGATATTAACTAACTGGATGCACAGTCTGTGTGATGAGATCATGGGTTGGTTGTATTTAGTGTTGGTTTTGTGTTTATTGTAATCTTCAAAAATTAAAAAAATTGTGGTTTTGTTTGCAAACAGTTAATATATAACAGAGATCTTGGCCTGCAGGTGAGCCAGAACCCATTTGATTACAGCAGAAATTCCATCAGTTTTTTGGCTGAATTACAGTCCAACTTGTGATTAGCTTATAAGATACCATATGATTAAGAAACAAAAAGTTTTCTTTTTAATTCTAATGCATGTCTTTATCTAATGATACCTAACTGTACTTACATGACCCAAGAACATTTCAGAATATATTGAACGTACTTAAATGTACCCTATCCCTCAATGAATTGAATCATATCCATGGGACTGTCATCCAACTCATGTGCTTCTTTATCAGTATACTTTCTTCTCTTCGATTGGAATAATAAACAATGACTTTTGTTCACTTTGATGCTTTTCACAGTTGGATTCCACCATAGCTTGCCCATGTGAGAATGGAGTTTACTTATCTGTCATGCACAGTGCAGCATCGTTTTCAGGCTTAAGGTCAAAAAGTATCTGTTAAAATTCGTGGTGGAGGATGCTTCTTTGATTGTCACTGGCTTGGTCCCTGATCTGGCACATGACCAGATTTCAATTTTTACGAAAAAAAATTACAGAGCATAATGTGATTTAAAAGTCCCACAAAGTATAAAAAATATAAGTAGAAACTGTTGAAACTTCAATTAGTTTTAACAGTTTGGGATGCTTTGTCAAGAGCTTGTGACATTGGCACATTGAATATCTTCCTATGTGCTCATAAGAATAGTTTTGATCTCTACTCTAGTGGTTTCCAGGAGATCTAAATCATCCTCTCCTTTGTTTAGTTAAGGCTTTTTGACGTTGGCCTTAGGCCATGAAGCAGGAGATAAAGTTGGATTTCTTGTGACTGTCTAGAACATTCTGTGTTTCTTATTATCAGTTAATTTTAAATTAATTAAGATGGTTTTTAAAATGTGTCTTTTTTTTTGTGTATGAGTTTAAATTTTTGATTTCTTAGGTGTTGAGGAGGACTCTAATCAAATTCAAAATTAAATCATTCTCTTTCAAAATGGTGCCCCACTCATGCGGAAGACTTCACTTGCAACATAAGGTGTTGACTTTTAATCCAAGAGCTTGAAAATAGGGGTTTGCATGAGTTAATATTAGAGAGTTGTACCTCCTCAAATTCAAAATTAAATCAGTCTCTGTCAAAATGGTGCCCCACACGTGAAAGACTTCACTTGCCACATAAGATGTCGACTTTTAATCCAAGAGCTTGAAAATGACATGCCTACATAATAAAGGAGCTGCAACAAAGGATAATTTTGCATGTCATGTTTGTTTGAGTCTTACCTTACCAATTACTAGATCGTAGGAGCCTTATTTGAGTCTTGCATATAAAATTTGACTGCTCTTTGATGGAGGATGACACCACTCATAAATTGTTAGCATGGATTTCAACTCCTATTTTCTATATTTTCTTTCGAATTAGGCACCACATTGAGGAAAGAGTTCTTATTTTCTTATTGATCTTTCTTGGAAGTTTCAATTTGTAGATATTCTCATTTTAGCATCACATTGAAGAAACTAATAAAAGGAGTGCATGACAAGTTTGGGTTAGCTTCCCATATATTTTTGTTAGACTAAAGGTGGGAAAAGTATTTTAGAGAGTTTATTTGTAGGTTGGGAGATCAATGGCGGAGTTTTGAAAGTGTTGGTTTCAGATGGTTTGACAATTTCTAGTCTAAGCATCTATTTTTTTACAGAAGTTGTGTATATTTTAATATCAATTTTGTATGTTCCTAATCTAATATATGTTTATTTTATTAAGGGATACTCTATCTAAATCTTCCCATAAGATCTGATTTAAAAGTGTATTTCTTCCATGCAATATTGAATTAGAGATTTCCCTATATGTGTGTTGTCTTTGTGAGATTAAAAAATAGCAAGAGAAGAGAGATAGTTTGAACAAATTTTTTTATTTATTGATAATTAAAATAGTATTTTTTGATGTCCCTTGAGTATGATATAAATAAAAAAGTAAAAAAAAGAGTTGATAAATAATCCTTCAAATCAAATCCAAGTTTGAGTTATTATGGTCAAGTATGTGTAGCAAGTCAATGAAAATTTCTTTCACAATCTAAGTCTCATATAATTTTTGTTAGATAAGGTTTTTAATTACGTAATAGACCCCTCATAGGTCTTATAGATTGGTGCTTTGAAGATATGTCGCAAGGATAGGGCTACCCTTTGTTGTGTCCCCTATCCTTGACTATGTCAAATGGTATCAGAGTGGGATTAGTTCCTTTGGGAATTATCAATGTGTATGTTGAGATGTAGTTTAAAAATGTGTTTAATAGAGGGCGAGTCTAATTGGTTTGAAAACCTATCTTTGGGTGAGTGGATTGAATAGACATGAGAATTATTTAAATCTCACAAGTGTGTGATAAGTGGATTGTACATAAAAGTTCAAAGAAGAGAGTTTTAAGCTTTATTAGGTATTTGAGCCTACAAAATAATATTTGAGGGACATTAGAGATCTAGAGAGGGAAGTGGATAAAAAATGGAGGAACATTTATATTTTGAGGGAATTAGAGATCTAGAGAGAACGACGAAGGCACAAACTAACCTAAAGGGAATTGTTAATCCTTCGTGAAAGGAGTTGCAAATAGGAAGGATCCTAAAAGGAAAATAATTAGTCAAACATTGGGACAAGATGGTGATTTAGATAAAGTGAAAATGTATTCTTATAGATTACAAGTTATATATATCAAAGAAGTTGGGGAATCCAAGGAAAAGAGGGGTCTCAACTGAATATTATATAGAGGGATTTTATGGTTTTACTACAAGATTGAATTATGGTGAATTTTATCAAAAGAAAGTGGCGAGGTATATTAATTCTCTAAGGTTGAGTATTCAAGAAGAATTAATATTATTGAGGATACACATTTGGAGGAGGCATACCAATTTTCCTTGAAGATGAAAGAATGGCTGGGTAGAAGATGTATACAAGGAAATACATGAATAGTAAAGATGTGTATATGGAGGACCAAGTTTTGCAAACATAGGAAGAGACTTGCTCAAAGAAATGTGAGGATTTTTATGCTTCAAAATGAAAGAAAGACTATCCTTTCAAGGAAGTTGCTTTAAATATGGTATAGATGGCCATAGAGATTTTGAATTTCATCAAGGAAGGAAAAAATCTATCCATAGAAATTAAGGTCGCAAAATAAGTCATTGGAGGAAGAAGAAATTGATGATGAGATAAATAGTTTGATTAATTTCAATTGAAGCCTAAGAACCAAGGAAGAACCTATTTCTAAAGAAAACTACCTTCAAGAATCATGTGAAGCAAGAGGATTTATTTTTGAGACATCAATTTTTTAGGACAAAAAAAAATTTGTAAGAAAAGTATTGTCAAGTTATTTTAGATGATGGCAGTGTAAACAATCTAGTGTTACATCTAGTTGTTAAGAAGATAGATTTGAAATGTGTACCACATCCTAAGTCCTACCAAGTTCTTGGTTAGAAAATGGCCATGCATTGACAATAAGGGAATAATGTGAAGAGTGATTTATTATAGAGAAAGTCTTATGTGATGTTGTGCCCATGGATACTTGTCATATATTTCTTGAAAAACCATAGCAATATGATAATAATGTGTTGCATAATAGGAATAATCATACTATAAAATTAAAGAAAATTGGGATGAGGTATGTATTTTAAATAAATATTACATATAACCACATCTAACCCTAGATTTTCTACATGCTGCTACCATCTACAATAACTTCACAACACTTACCTTGTAACTTGCTTCTTGTCCTAAAAAAATGATATCTAAAATGGATCATGTTGCTTCCCTCAATTATTCAATTTATTTTTATTTAAAAATAGATTATTATTTAATTATTTGATATCAACTAATCTTCCCAAACTATATGTGTCTTCATGGGTGATCCCACAAAGTTGGTTTACAATTTCTGAGAGATTCTAATTTTTGCTGAAATCACATATTTTTAGAAAATATAATGATTTAAGCCTTAAAAAGTTCCATTTAAAACATTTCAATTGAAGAGGGTTTGATCAAACTACCTTAGATCAAATCCCCTTGGATAGAACCCCGCTAGTTTTAAACCATACCTATAACGGAGTCTCCTTTACACCTATCAAAATGCTGATAAAACCACTTTTGATTTACCTTTTGGGGATCAAATGAATTAATTTAAAATTTATTTTTTGTAAGTATGTATTCCTTATTATAAGCTTCCCAAAAAGTATAATTTTAAATAAATTTAATTTAATTATTATATTTATTTTTTATTTCTTGTGAATGTAGGTTTTCACCAAAAATCAAGTTCTATGTTATGCAATGTGGAAAAATAGAAGATTATAAAAAAAAAAAAAAAAAATATGAGTGCAGATATTGAAGTCCTTGATCCAACAAAAAAATTGAATTTCGATACATACAAAAAAAGTTGTGTTATATGGTCCACCTATGTTGAATTGTAATTGGTTTGACTTTGAAACTTGATTAAGGAAAAAATATTCAATAAAACACTATGAAACCAATTGGAAGCACTAGATATCATAGTTACAAATCTAAATTGAAAAAATAGAATTTTATCCTTCATGGAAAAAAAGTTGTGTTATATGGTGAGCATCACTCCTAAAAAATGGTGTTTATTGAAAAAAATAGTTTTCGAAGGAGATGGAAAAAGAAGTGCAATCTGATTCCAAAAATTTTGAAAAAAATATATTTACAATCTACAGACAAAATGCCATAAATCACTAGTTTGCATCATCTTCAAATTCCTCATGGTTTAGCCACTATAGGTGCCCAAAAGTGAAGATTTAGTTAGAAAAAAATAGTTCAGTGTCCGGTTTGACCAAAAATTGTAAACCAGTATTTTGGGATCACCCTCATTAGTTTATTCTTCCTCCAACAACTAATTCTAAAATATTGATTTTTATGACTAGATTCCTTAATGAAATTTATTTTTTTCCTTTAAATGAAACTCCTTTAAGAGGACACTATCCATTTAATTATTGAAGCATAAGCCTCCTTGCCTTTCTTTAAACATGTCTTTTATTTTATTTTATTTTGGTAGGAATTGATCTTTTGTCTACATGACTTCCTTCTTCGTGTCTTTCCTTATGTATCTTGTACTTAACTTTTCTTTTCCTTATGTATCTTCTACTTAACTTTTATTTCATCTTCAAGTCAAATTGGCATGCCTCCAATTTTTGTACCCTTAATGTTTGTTAACACTTCTTTGATATTCAACTTTAGACCACTAATATACCTTTCGACCTTTTCCTAGCTGAATTCACCAAAGTAGTTTTTATAGTCAAATCATATAATTCTTTTTTTTTTTCAACTAGCATCCCTATTTGTCTCAAGTTTTACATCTTTGATATATACAAATTTTAATCAATGGGGAAATTCTTCCTTTCATTTTTGTGACTCCTACTCCAACCATACCCAAATCAACAATACTTATTTCGGACCACTATTCTTATTTCTTAAAATGGTTGTAAATTATTCTTTATCCTTCTATCTTGTGGTTTCTAGTTCTTTTATAAGTTGGTTAGATTTGTGTTGGTTTCCTTTGGTGTTTTAATTGGTCAAAAATTGTTGGAATTCAATTTAAAAAAAATATTTTTCATGAATTTCATACATTCTAAGGTATTATTACTAACCGTTTGCCTTTAGTTGACCTTGAATGCAAAGTTTAATTATCTTTATTATTTTCTTGAGAAATCTATATACATTCAACGTTAGTCTTTTGTTTCCCAACATCTCTTAAAATTTGTGTGTTCTACTTGATCTTTTGTAATCCATGCCTTTAGAGGCTGTCTTACTCAATATTATCTTCCTCTTCCCTTCAAACTTCTCCCAAAATTAAAATTGTTTAAAACCCAATTTATAATTAAACTCCAATCCTTTTTAAGTAGATCTCAAATGATTTTAACATGCACTTTAATCTTTCTTTATGCCTTTCATTTTCCTAAGTAACTCCAAGTTTGGACTTTAGAAATTTTTAGAAATCAATTTATTTTAGTGGGATTTTTCATAGGAATGTTTATTCTTGAAAGGGATTTACTTTATGATTTAACCTAACCCTAGATTTCAAGGATCATTTTCCTCTAATTAATGTCTTAGTAAATCCAAAAAAAATAGAAGGATTTAAGACTTTCACATTTGTTTATTTTCTTCTAAGACTCTAGATGTGGTTGACTTATCAAACTTGATTTTACTACATTGCTATGTCAACAAAGGTAAATTCTTAGGCTTGTAGTTGAAAAAGGTAACTTCAAATTTCAAAGTATTTAAAAGGGGTTTTGAATTATTTTTCAAGATAATATGTTTTCAAAGAAACATTTTGATTATAAAGATCACAGGTAAGGAACATGTAATAATGATGTACGAACTCAATCCTAGAGTTACTTTTAAAGTTTTGTAAGTTGTCAATTTCCATAAATTTATCTTGTTAATGATATTTAAACTCCAATTTATTTAGCTTTAGTATTATTATTTTCATTGGTGTCATTTTCCTTGGAACCTAAATTACTTCAATGCTTATTATTTTAGCTTTTATTTCTTCAAGTTATGTCCCTTCATTTTAATTGTATTCAATTTTAGTTCCAATAGATACAATTACAATTATTTTAATTCACTCAACATATATTTCCATAGTTCCTAGTGCTCCCATTGAGCATCCCCAATTTTCTAATGAAAAAGATAAAACATGGAACATAACACCTCACATCCTACATATATAATAAAAGTAAGTTCATGGAGAATTGATCTCTTTAATGGTTGACACTATGACAAACATCATAGTGGACTAGATAGACACTTTGTCTAAAGAAAAAAATAACATAATTAAGAAGGGAGAAATTGAGGTTACAAAGGACTTTGTATAAACAATTTAGAAAATTAATAGATACCTATTAAGAGAGTTTACATGTATACATACTACTTGTTGTTGCTTGGATTTGCACCTTTGTTGAACTTGGGTTCAACAATCTAAGGATACAATGGGAATAATCTCAAGATGTGGGACCTTATTGTTGAGATCAAACCTCCAGAGAAGTTTGGTTCCTTTCTAAGTCTAAATGCAATGTGTTGATCCAACCCAAAAATGATTAAACTAAAATATGACTATTCTAATGACTTGCAAGGGAAAATGGAGAGGAAAAATACAAGAAATGAAGGGTGGTGATGCACCAAGACTTATTTGAGTTTCCTCCTTGCTCACAATAGCATAAGGAACCTATAAAAACTTTCTAAACTCACAATGATATCTATTTATCAATTTCTACACAAAGAATGGAGGTAAGGGATTTGACAGATATCAAGATAGAGAGAAATCTATAATTGATTCTTGAAAATTATTTATACACAACATACCTAAAATAATTCATATATGAAGGTAAAAAGGATTTACACAACACACTAAAAGTGAGAGGAGGTTAAAACAAGGAATTTTTTATTAATTTAAAGGTATTGAGCAACTATAGTATTAGAAATTATAGAAATATACAGGAGAATAACTCTTCTTTTGTTGTCCCTAGTTTTCTAAATAAGAAGAATGAGAAATATTGGGTCCGTATTACCCATGGAAGAGAATGCCAAAGATGCATCAAGATTTGCAATAAATTTCACGATACATTGTAGAGAACATGCTCATTCCCTAATCATATTCCCCATCAATTCTCTAAAGAAATGTGTTCCCTCAAAATTTGATTTGACCATTTGAAAACATGACATAAAGTTCCCTACACCCCTTGCCATGTCTGAGAATTAATGGTACATGTGATTGAGTGTAAGGATCAAGAAAATCACACAAGAAATCTATTGCAACAATGGCCTAGAGATGCCATGCCTAATAAAGTGGTTTGTAGCAATAAATGAGGTATGAGTGTTGTTTTCCACCTTCAAATCCATGCTAAATTACATAAATAAATATTAATGGGGACAACAAATTAAACGTGGTAGTTATTAGCTATTGAAATGCATTGATGGTAGAATTTTGGACATTCTAGTGCCTTTGCAGGGTTTTAAAGCATAAATAAAATTTTGCAAGAGTTTCCATCTAAACTATATTTAGGGTAAAATGAATATGAATTGAACTTGTAGAAAATTCCCTTTGAACTAGACCTACAAAGAAATTCATTGGAATTGAACTTGTCAAATTCCTAATATTTTGATATTTGGCTCAGATGAAAGGTTCTAATGTTGAAATAAACAAAAGAATAAGGTGATGTCATCACGATGTAAGAATGATGTCATAATAGATTGGAAGTACTCAATATGGGGTGGTGTCAATAAAGTGTTTATTGTGGTAACATGTGGTTGGACTAGTTTTGCAGGGAAGTCCAACTAAACTAGATAAGAGGGCAACTTTAAAAGGCTCAATTTTGTTCAGTGAAACTCCACAAAAGGAGCTAATGATTTAGACATGACGCAAGGGTGATCATGGAGAAACTTGTAGAGAAATACAATTGGATTGGTTGAGAAAGCTACATTTGAAAATCCTAGTTTAGTTGGTTAGGGGACCTCCATAGATGATGTTAGCAAGGTGGCATGCATAATTTTCAAAGTGATCTTGACCTATGAACAAGTTTAAAGATCTAGTTTAGATGGACCTTGGAATTTCACAATGCCTTAAATTGGATTTATAAATGATTGAATATGGAAAAAAGTAAGTGAATTAGACACTTTTCTTTTATTTAGGTGAAGTTTAGGTGGAGGCCAAATTCTTACAAAAGACCTTCATGTAGAAAAGGTGAAGTGAAGTGGATTTACAGAGAAAGTGGAGTGAACTATATACTTCACTTTTGAAAGGGGAAGTTCATATCAAAATTGGGTTCCCACAATCCTTGGACTTTTGCAAAATTTTAAATTTGGATTATTAGCTATTGGGTGCAAGGAAAGCTAAGTGAACTAGTTATTTAAACTTTCAATAAGTGTAGTTCATATGGGGCCCATTTTTTGTGATTGAGGAACTTTGTGGAAAAAGTGAAGTGAAATAGACCTCGTGGAAGGGACTGGGGGAACTATCCTTTGGATTGGTTGAAGGGGTAAAACCCACAAGTGATTATCTCCTTTGTCTTAAAGAATTTAGAGAAAATTTCAAAAGGACCAAGGTCTAATTTTGGACATTCTATCCAACTATGATGAAATTTTCGCACAAGGCCACTCAAAATTAACACCTTCAAAAAATAAAAGACTATTTAAGTCCTAAACTTAAACATGTCAACATTTTGGAACCATGTTTTTTGGTTAAATATTAGGATCTAGTACCCTTATCAATCTATTAGGAATAGAGTCACAACAACCTTACAAAAAATAGTGCATGAATATCCCCATATAAAACTACAAAATTCCTTAGATTATAGGAAAAATGGAGAACAACATGTGCAAGCTACACTTGGAGGAAAACAAGACCACTAAAAAACCATGCATTCTTTTAATGAGAATGCAAAGTGTACAATACTTATTTGTAAAAACATCAACTAATCTAATATGTGCATGACTTATAGATCTTGAATGTCAAACTAACACAACAACTTGCCTTTATCAAAGATAAGTCTTCTAAATGAGTTGATCTCCCTTAGAGCACAATTGCATTCACTACCCAACTACAAAAATGAAGAAATTTGTTTGCATGCATTAAATCACAAACACTACCCATGTAGTAAAAATACACTCCATCATCAATCTTGTCATTGTAGGGTAGCCACAAAAAATAAGTGCTAGGTCTATCTGATGATGCATTAGGTGTACACATAGTAGCATAGGTAATTTTTTTTGAAGTAGGGCAACATAAAATTGGGACTTGTGGATGGAAAACAAACTCCCTCATGCAAGGGAACATTGTTTTTACAACAACTAACATTATGACATAAGTTGAATCAAAAGGAAAATGCTTCTAGCTCACATTGCAATAGAAAATATTTCATTCCAATCTATTGATTTGAGCAAGGAAACTCTTCCTCATGCACATCAAATGAAAAACTCTAAAGCTCTAGCAACATATTGTAAAGTTGAGAAACTAGTTGATTATCTTCTTGACCCATGTGTTGTTGTTCAATATATTTAATACTAGTATGTTGGTCCCAAGTGAAATACTCAAATTCAACCACATCATCATCCCTAACAGAAGATTGTATCTTCATCTTGAATAAAAACCTCACACTCAATCTTGCTGATCTCAAGGACAATAGGCAATCAACATACATGAATTTTACATATACTAATGTATTAAAAATTGAAATTAAAGGAGATCTAAAGGCTCCAAAACACAAATTTAATCATTCATCTTCAATTTTTTTTATTATTTCATTCAATGGATTTATAAATCCATTCAAATTATTAATTACCCAAACCAACAACCACCAACTACCCCATAACTAATAACTAGCTAAAAAATTAAATTTAAAAAATTAACATTAACAAGATTGAGTATGAGGTTTTTAGATCGTCCTAAATAAAAACCTCATACTCAATCTTGCTAATCTCAAGGACAATAGTCAACCAACATACTTGACTTTTACATGTACTAATGTATTGAAAATTGAAAATAAAGGAGATCCAAAGGCTCCAATACAAAAATTTAATCATTCATCTTCAATCTTTTCATTATTACATTCAATGGATTTATAAATCCATTCAACTTATTAACTACCCAAACCACTAACCACCAACTAACTCATAACTAATAACTAACTAAAAAATTATTGAGTATGAGGTTTTTAGATCATAGTTGCATTTAGTTTCTTCTCTCTAGGAAATGTAGCTCTCTTTGGGTGGTGATGCTTTTTCAAAAATTTTAGAAGGTGGGAACCCTTGGTTCTAAAGGTTGTGGTAATGGTGGTAGGTATGTTGTTGGTGCGGTGGTGTCAGTTGATGGTCCGACTGATGGTAAGATCGCCTTATCTTTGGTGGTAGCTCCAAATTCCTCTTTCTCTATAGCTATTGATTCTCGTACTGAGAAAGTGGAGGTCCCAAAAGACTTTGTCTCTAGGGGCTTATCATCAGGTTCCATGCTCAAGATTCCTACTGATGGCTCTTTAGTTGATGGTTCTATAGCTGATGGTTCTATAACTGATGGTCAGAGGCATGTTGAATTCTTTTCTGATGGCCCCCAGTGGTCTAATCTCTTTGGTGCTAGGACAAAAGGAAAAATCTCATTGAGAAGAGTGTGGAAATGATGGACATGTCTCTTGTTGGGAAGTTTTTGGGCACGCACCCAAATATTGAATTTTTCTGCAATCTTTCTCTTAATCGACATCGGCTTAAGGGTCAGGTGGAGGTGGAAGCAGTGGCGAAAGGGTTTTTTCACTTTTCTTTTACTTGTGAAGAATAATTGCTAAGTATCTTAACAAGTGGCCCATGGATGATTGGTAAATCAACGTTGGTCTTAAAAAGTGGGAGACTAGTTTTAATCCAAGTGTTTGCTCATTTTCCTCTACTCTGGTTTGGGCCCACTTACCTAGTCTCCCTTTAGAGTTTTGGAATAAGCAAGTGTTTAAAGGAATTGTCAATACCTTTGGGAATTTTCTCACCATTGACCAAATGACTTCCTCCAGGAAAAGGCTAGTGCATGCTCATTTTTGTGTGATTGTTGATCAATCTGTGAGCTTTTTGGCTATGGTTAAGATTAATTCTAAGCTGGGTGTGTGGAATCAGGTAGTGGAGTATGAATCTATCTTGTTTTCTTTCTTTCACTACAAGAAAGTTGGTCATTGCGCTAAGAAATATCCGTTAAAACCCCATAAACCACCTCAAAATCCCTCCCAGCCTCCCCAAAAGGAATGAAAGGAAGAAGAGAGGAGCTCAGCTGCTGAGGAGGTTGTTCCTCAAGAGAGGAAGCTTCAATCCTCTGAGAATATTATGGATTCTTTAGGTGAGAAACCAAAGGAAGTGCCAAAGGCGATGCATGAAAATCTTCAAGTGGTTGTTTCTAGTCTCATTGAAAAACTTGTGGAAGTATTAACTATGGGATGTGAAAATGGTTTGTTAGTCAATTTTGTTGGGTCTCCTATTAGGGAGAAGTTTCCTATACTAGGTAATGGTCATTTGAATGTTTTAGAAGAGATGGATGGGAGATTGGATAAAGTTGAAAATCAAAAGATGGGGATCTCTAGTGATGTTGGCCCTATTAATGGTGGTCAATCTAGGGAAGAGAATCTTGGTTTGAAATAAAATGACTAGTTTGTTGATGGTAAGATTGTAACTAATTAAGATAATGGATCCTTTCAACCCTTTGTGGAGGAAGTGCTCACCTCTTCTATCATTGGTGATGATAGTAGAAGTTCCCTATCTTAGTTTAAGTTTGGTGAGGGTGGGGATCCTCCTTACACCTCGACTAAGACTAGAGATAGGAGAAAGCATGTTTCTCCTTATGGGGTTTCCACCAAGAATCACCTAAGGATGGATTATGGGTTATAACCTAGGGGTAGAGGAAAATTCACATTATAGTAGCTTTGGGAAAAGTAAAGTAAGTTGGAAATTACAGAGGGTTCCTAGAAGACCCTGTTTGAGATGTGCTTGAAAAACACACCTTAGAAATCTTCATGAAGATTCTTTTGTGGAATATTAGAGGGTTGAATAACCCTCATAACCAAGATCTTCTCACCAATTTTGTGAGATATCACCGTCCTAATATCATTCTAATTCAGGAGACTAAAATGGTTGTGGATAAGCTAGAGAAAATTAAAAATAGGTTTTTTAAGGATTGTGGGTTTTAGGGTTTTGATTTTGATGGGCCTTCTGGTGGAGTTGCTACTTTATGGAACCCAAAGGTTGTGAAAGGTGTTGCTTTTTTTGGTGGACCAAATCATATTTCCATGTCTTTTCAATATGTTTGGGACAACTTTTCTTGGATCATTTCCAATATTTATGCCCCTAATTTGAGATGTGCTAGAAAGAGGTTTTAGGGTAATCCAAACTCTTTCAAGTCTTGTTATTATGCTTATAACTAGTTGGTAATGGGATATTTTAACACTTATTTAAATGATGTGGAAAAGAAAGGGGTTTCTCAAGTTGCAGAGGATAGTAGGTTCGGTTTGATGAGATTTATCAATGAGAATGTTTTGATTGATGTGGATCTTCATTGGGATTCCTACACTTGGTCGAATAAAAGAGTCGGTGATGCCCTCATACAAGTGAAGTTTGATTGCACTCTTCTCTCCCTGGAGTGGCTCTTATCCTATACTTGCTCTCTTTTTGTGCTTACTAGGTTAATATTTGATCATTTCCTCATTTCCCTTTCTACATATTTGGTTGGGAGAAGGAAATATTTTCTTTTTAGATTTGAGAAGATGTGGGTGAATCATTTGGATTTTAGAGATAGGGTTTCTTCTTGGTGGAACATAAATGTGGATGGTTTTGCTTTGTATAGAGTGGTTGCTTTAGTGATTTTTTTGACAATGGAATAAGTCTTCCTTTGGGAAAATCTTTCATGAAAAGGCTTTGATTAAGGAAGAGCTTCATTCTTTGCAGTAATCGATTCAAAATTCTAGCTATGACTTTGTGGTGGTTCAATACGAGAGTAGTCTTCTTTCAAGGTTGCATAACATTGTTGCTAGGGAGGAAGAATTTTGGAAACAGGGATCTTGGGCTATTTGGTTAAGGAGTGGGGACACGAACACAATTTTTTTCCATCTTTCAACTTTGAAACATAAGGCCTCTAATCAAATTAGCCAAATCCTTCATGAGGGGTAGTTGTTGGATAAGGATGATGAGATTAGGCATGTTTCCTCCTCTTTTTTTGTTGAGCTTCTCTTTGAAAATATTGACTTGGACCCTGGCTGTCAAGAGTCATTTCTAGATGTTATTCCTAACATTATCTTTGAAAATCATAATAAAGTTCTTTGTTGCATTCCGTTGGATGATGAAGTTAAAAACACAATCTTCTCCTTTGAAGGTAATAAGGCCATTGGGCTCGATGGTTTTCCTATGTTTTTCTTTCAAATATTTTGGGACATTGTTTCTAAAGATGTCTTGGATGCTACCAAGAAGCTTTTTGGCAGTAGGCATTTGTTGAAAGAAGTAGACTCCACTTTTATTGTTCTCATTCCTAAGAAATCAGATGTTGCTACTTTCAATAAATATTTTCCAATTAGTCTTTGTAATTCCATTTACAAAATCTTCTCTAAGATGTTGGCTCTAAGGCTACAATGAGTTCTTCCCCAAACTATTTCTCCTCAACAAAATTGCTTTGTCTGTGGGAGGCAAATTCTTGACTCCATTATTACGGTTCATTAGAATGTTCATTCCTTGTTGGTCAATAAAAAATATGGTTTTCTTCTAAAGCTAGATCTAGTGAAGGAATATGACCGTGTGAATTGGCGGTTCTTACTAAAGATTTTAAAAGCTTTTGGTTTTTTGGATAGATTGGTGCAAACTATTGGGTAGCTGATTTCTACTCCTTTCTCTATGCTAGTTAGGGGTTCCCCCTCTGCCTTTTTTAGTTGTTTGCGTGACTTAAGGCAGGGTGATCTTATTTCACCTTTCCTCTTTATTATAATGGTGGAATCTTTTGGTAGGTTTATTCAGAAGGTTTCTAATAATGGTTCCCTTAGGGGTCTTCAGCTGTATTCATCCATTCAGACTTGTTCACATCAGCAATTTGTGGATGATACAATCATCCTTGGAGAGGCCTCTATTGTTGAATCCAAATATAGTCATTTGATTTTGTAAAGATATGAATTTTCTTCTAGGAAGAAGGTTAGTCTTCCTAAGAGTACTATCTTTTTCTTGAATTCTCTGGAGAGAAGAATGCATAGAATTGCTCACATTCTGTAGTGCAAAATTGGGTAGTTTCCTTCTATTTATTTGGGTTTTCCTCTTTGCACTAACATTGTTCCTAAATCTTTTTGGAGAGGTTTGAATGATAAATTTAATTCTAAACTTGCTAGATGGAAAGGTGCATTGCTTAGAAGGTTGGTAAGATTCAACTGATTAAATCCACATTGCAGAATCTCCTAATTTATGTGTTGAGTCTCTTTTAGATGCCTAGGAAATTCTAGGAAAAGATTGAGAGTATTAAGAAGCATTTCTTATGGTCTGGGGTGGAGGAAAAAAGGAAAATGCATATTATTTCTTGGGGGGAAGTTTGCAGATCCAAAAAGAATGGAGGCTTGGGGATAAGGAAAATTAAAGAATCAAATCTGGGCCTCCTAGCTAAGAAATTATGGAGCCTCCTTCTTGGGGCTAAGGAATGGTCTTCAATTTTATCCGACAAATATTTGTGTGGTGTTGATAAGCTTAGAGTTCTTTTAGTGAAAGGTTTCTCCCCCACTCGAGGTATGCTTTTATGAAATTTTATGCTTAAATCCAGAGCTGTTGTCTCATCTAGCTTGAGATGGTCTCTTGCAAATGGTTGGTCTATTCTCTTTTGGGATGATTGGTGGACTGGGAATGGTCCCCTTAAAGATGAGCCATGGGATACTCCATTTAGGGACCTTTGTATTCATTCTTTTAGAATTTTTCATGGTTGATTATTGTAATACCCCTCATGTTGCTGTTTGGACTTGTTATTTTTCTATGCTTTTGTTTGATACTTTGAGACTGTGATAGTACTATTTATTGGTTGGTTTGGTGGATTGGTTAGTTTAGATTGATTGATGATTATGCTACTTCATGTGATGACATGGATATTTGATATGACATTATGGTTTGGTGATGTTAATTTGATTTCAGTAATACATTGTGATGCAGTGGTTTAGTAATTAGTTTATGATGTGATCAGTTAGTTAGAATTGTTACTTTATATATTTAATGTTGTAATTGTTATAATAGTTTTGGTGAGAGGATAGTGTAGCACCACTCGTTATGAGTGCCCTGCTACGCTGCAATTCCTTCTCACAATGTGATGTTTTTGATTATATATACATGTTACTTGACATTTATTGGTATGCAGGAATGGTAGGAATAAAAGTCTCGATTCCACCTCCTTCGGCAGGACATGGCAAGCATTAAATTAACCTAACAGGTACAATGTTGAAAAAGAGAGTTGATAAGGAAGTGTCCCTGTCCCAAGTCCGTCATTCCATTGTGAGTTTTGTTGTGTCATGATTTAGGTTTTGTCCTTGTCTTTGTATTGTTTGATTGTTGATTATTTATTTTATTTATGGTTAGTGGTAATTTAATTAATCTTATTTTATAATATTAATTAATGTTGTCTTGTTACTTTGATTAATTGTAAGTTAGTAAAATGTTGAGTTTTAAATATATTGTAAATTAAAAAGTTGTTTAATTAATTAAAAGTGTAAGTACTTAATTTAAATTAATAATGATAATGATAATTATATATTATCTTTTTTTCCTGATATTAAATTAGAAAAATCTGTAGAGAATATTTTGAGAAAATAATTAATTTTTAATTAAAATTGTAGATAAGTGTGTGCTTTTAAAAGCGGGGAAAAAACCAATGATTGAAAAGGATTTTTGAGGAAAAAGATGACGAGCTTTATTT
>VDFB02105061.1:0-20222 GCA_007258455.2 Sequoia sempervirens | reverse complement strand
AAAAAAATATATTTAGAATCTAGAGACAAAATTTCACAAATCACTAGTTTGCATCATCTTCAAATTCCTCATGGTTTAGTCGTTATAGGCACCTGAAAGTGAAGATTTAGTTAGAAAAAAATAGTTTAGTGTCCAGTTTGGCCAAAAATTGTAAACTAGTATTGTGGGATCACCCTGATGTTCTCTTAACCACTAAAGAACTATCTCTAAATTCTTTCAATGGTCCTCATTCTTGGAATAAATTAGAATGTCATCCAAGAAAACCAAGACAAACTTATCTAGACAATCCCTAAATACTTTATTCATTAGGTTCATGAATACTGCAAGTGCATTAGTAAGTCTGAATGGTAGGATTGTAAACTCATAATGTCTATATCTAGTCCTAAAAGTAGTTTTGAAGATATCTTTATCTTTGATCCTTAACTGGTGATATCTTGATCGTAGATCAATTTTTGAAAACATAATCGCTCCCCGTATTTGATCAAAGAGATCATCATTGTGTGGCAATGGGTACTTGTTCTTTATCATATCTTTATTAAGCATCTGATAATCTATGCACAACTGCAGTGTACCATCCTTCTTTATGAAGATCATTGGTACTCCCCAGGGTGAAACACTAGGCCTTATCAATCCTTTGGATATCAACTCTTCTAGTTGTGCCTTAAGCTCCTTTAACTCTATTGTTGTCATCTAATAAGGCACTTTGGAAATAGGTTCCGATCCTAGTACAAGGTCAATGGAGAAATCAAATATCCTTTTGAGCAATAATCCAAGTAAATCCTCTAGAAATACATCCACAAACTTTCAAAGGATAGGATATTTTTCCATATCCGTTTCTCCAATTTCCATCATTTCACCTTCCTCTACCTCTTGATTGACTCAAGAAATGAATTCTTCATTTTCCTCAATCTTTCCATCTTTACCACATAGAGAATGCATCCTTTCTTCTTGGTTCTATATAATTGTACTGCGGAAATTTGACACAACTTGACTTCCCTAGGTGTCCCTTGTAACATCACCAAGTTTCCTAGATTTTCTAAGCACTCTACAATTTTTGAGTGATAATCTACTTTGGCTCTATGCTTCCAAAGCTAGTTCATTGCTAGGATAACATCCTATGATCCTAAGGGAGCTACATAAAGGTTCACCTCAGTAGAGAAACTAGGAAGTTCAACCTTAGCTCCGAACAAGCATTGTTCCACCGTTGCTCTTGTTTTATTTTCATATTCAACATCCAAAGATTTTTCAATGTAACCAGCTTTCTTATATATTTGATTTTCTATTATAGGTTAAATAAATTTTTCACTTGCTCTAGTATCAATAACTATATAAATGGGTATACCAAATAGAATACCTGGAGTTTCCACTAGAGTAATTTGATATTCCGCTTGATGATTATCCAAAATGACATGGCTCTTCTATTGAAAAGTGACCTATTGGGGTGGAAGATGATTTCCATATGGTCATGTCCTTGAAGATATATTGGGAAATTAAGTATCATAATGATTTCTACCACAAGTAAAACATCCAATTGTTGGTCCTTTCCTTCCCATAGACCCATCAAATCTATTAGCATTTCTTCTAGTGTTGTTGGGGTTATTATTATTATTATTTCCCCTTGATCCATCCTTGATTCATTCCAATTTCCATGAGATCCCCTATCTCCTTGCTTCTAAAAATCTTATGCTCTATTATTCTTCTTTGGTGTTTGGCTACTTTGAGTTCCTCCAAACTTCTTATGATTTATATTCTCCCTATAGATGGAGATGGCCTTGAGCTTTTTCTCCTACTTCATAGCCTTTCCATAGACTAGGTCCATGGTAGATGGTCTGTGCACATCCACTTCTCCACCTATATAACCATTAAGCCCCATGATAATTTTTCTAATACGAAAAACACTCATCTTTTTGGTACATAGGAATGTACCTCAATAGATGAGTAAAATTTACCCAATACTCATTAATTAACATGTCCCCTTGCTTAATATTTTGTAAATCTATAAGTTTTTTGTGCAAAAAGAGTTGGGGTAACGACCTTTTCCAAAATATATCCAAAAACTCATCCTAATTCAATTTTAAAGAATTAATTATGAGTTCCATTTTCTTGCTCATCCACCAGTTAGAGGCTTCTCCTGCTAACTGATAGGCTCCCAAAATAGCCTTGGTAACTTTTGAGTAGTTCCTTATCTCAAAATATATTTCCATTTGTATTATCAAAGCCTTAGCTTCTTCCCTACTAGTACTCCCTTCAAATTTAGGTGGAGTTATTTTTCTCATGTCCCTAGAAAGTTCGGTTGCCAAATTCTTCCTACTAGATTCTTTAGATTGAGAGTAAAAATTCTCATCCTCATGTTCTTGGGTTTGAGTACGATCATGATAATTCTCTCCCTCATTTTCATTATTTGGAACCTCTTGTTCCTCTCTATCTTTGTCCCTTACTTCTTGCTCTAGATTTCCCAACCTTGTATTAGCCTCATGGATAATAGCCACTATTTGATCCAGTTTTGCTTCAACACTCTCAAGACCTCTTTCGACTTCTTGGATCCCTCTAGGATTAGTCCTTGTACTCACCATCCTTCGTAAGGAAAAGGGTTACACCTGAAGGTTTCATATTTATTAGATTCTATTATATTCACACAACTTATGGAAAGCATTTAAATGATCATTCATTTGCACATAAAAAATAAATTTCTCATAAGTTTGAACACAATATTTGATAAAAATATAACTTTTATTTACTCATAAGGATCTCAATATCCTTTCCATTTACATAGATCAACTATTCAAATAGTCAAGGGGAGAGTACCCTTAACACTCACTCATAGATACATAACTCAATGAGGCATACGCCTTACATTTTTGTTCATCTCTCATTTTCTCATATCTATCCCAAAAGGGGTAGTATCCTTTGGACTTATCTTCTAATACATAATTACAAGGAACATATCCCTCAGATTCATTACTTGAGGAAATTACAATCACTTCCGATAGAGGAAGAACTCTAGGGTCCCTAAATATTATGCAGGACTAATGCTACATTTTGAGGGCATATCCCTGGAAAGTGACAAAGAATCAAACTTTGTTGGTGATACTAGAGGTAAGTAGTTGAAGTTAGCTTCCTCCCTCATCCTTCTCTTTACTTTTCTAACTCGAGAAAAGTGTGACTGATTGTCTTAGTTTTGCTTAGCCAGATTAATTTTTCATAGTTGGTTCCCTCTATCGTATGAACAATGGCCTCATTTTCCTTCTTGGCTTCCAAATAACACTCATTCCCAATTACTGACTTTCTTGCAGTCAACCTAAGGTGCACCATCCTAGTACAAGAATTTCCAAACATTAGATAATGTTGGACGGAAAGTATAGTGAGAACATAGATTCAAAAGTTAAACCTAGCTCTGATATCACATGTAACATGCCAATTGTTCAAAAAAGATAAATTATCTAAGTTTACCTTTCAAGTGAATAATCTAGGTTCATTTCCTAATGCAATAAAAAAAAATATTTCAAAGAGTGATTTAATAAGCATTAATAACACAACAATATTTTTAAACATTGTTCTCTTTCCTAACAAATATATTTACATGCTTCCAAGATAGATTAAAAATGAAACATACATAGCTTCTCAAAGCTTCCTTCGGTAATATCAACAATAGATGTACTTTGATCTAAGAAGATTCCCTCAAACCCTACAACCATGGAGGAGAGAAGCATCACTGGTATGTGATCATGATGGGCCAAAAAGTGGCACATGATGGGTATGTGGCTAATCTAATTTTTTTACCCAAACGGGATGAAACAAAAGGGGTTTTAAAGTGAGATTCCTCAAATTTCCACCAATATAAATTATGTTTTACTTTGAATCTCATTAAGTAAATACACTCATTTTCTAATCAAATTACGACTAAAGTTCCATTGATAGAGTGATTGAAAAACATCTATAGCTTTCTAAAATGGTATCACATTTTGAATCTAAACATAATACATTCTATGCTCTCTGCATAGTATAGGATTAAAAAAGAAAAATGAATTTCATGAAGAAGCTCCTTTGACCAAGCATAGTGGTCAGACATA
The DNA here is from genome assembly GCA_007258455.2 of Sequoia sempervirens. Taxonomy (NCBI): domain Eukaryota; kingdom Viridiplantae; phylum Streptophyta; class Pinopsida; order Cupressales; family Cupressaceae; genus Sequoia; species Sequoia sempervirens. The sequence goes on along the minus strand of VDFB02105061.1, from coordinate 16,152 downwards.
ATGTAGTAGTTTTTAGACATTTTTTTAAAATTTGTAATAAAAATCATAATTAATTATTTGGAAAAAAATACAAAAATATGCATCACATCTGACAAGAGTCCTCTACTTATATGTAAAATATTATAAACAAATATTACTATTTTATTGTGGTTAGGTGGTTAGATAGAGACCTACTTATTTTTCCCTCGAATTTATGTACTATTGCATTGAAATTTCAAAAAATTTCACCAAATAGATTTTTATTTTTTTAAACAAACCTAGTAGCTTAGAAACTACATTCAATTTCTACAAAATTCTATTCTTGCATATTTTTAAATAGTATAGATAGGTTATTCAATATTTTACTTGAAGTTGCCTCTAACTCCATTTTCTAATTTTAGCTACTTCATGTGGGCCTATTTTCCATGATGATCTTGCACATACCCCACTCAAGTGCTTTTTCACCATCCATGGACTCTTATGTGATCCCCCACACATCTGTCACATATGGCAAGATGGCCCTACCCTTCAACGAAGGAGTTGGTTTGAAAACATCATAATTATAGCCTATCTGAACTCCATGTTGTGCCCTACATGGTGAGAACTTTCATACATCCTATCTTGTATAGAAATCATGGACTAGCATGCATAAAAGTTACATAGTGAAATTGACAATGTAACCAATGGAAAATTACACTACTTTGGCCAAAGCTTCATATAAAAATTCATCCTAGATCACATACACTTCTCTAGTTTGAATTTTCTCAAGATCATTTGTACACTATGCTTAGGTAATCCCTTCACGAGGTAATCTTTAACCATAGGAACAACCTATCTCCCCTTGTAAATATAAGTATATATACTATGTAGATTTCCATTTTTAAACTATTCTCAGTTGCATGAGAATTAAATACTCCCAAGAGAAGACATCAACTATCTATAGTTTGATATTCATAAACAAGTTGATAAAAAATTCATACCTATTCAAGCAGCTTCGTATCCTACTATATTATACTAAAGTATGCAATCAGTCCTTAGTATGGAGTATGTACAATCAATACTTTACTAACACATTGACAAAGAGACAATAGATTTTTTTTACTTCAAGGATGAAATACAATCTTTCCCTATACTAAAAAATCCATGATATTCACAAAAAAAAACTAACATTCAATCTTTCCCATACAAAAAAACATAAAAGAATAGACCACATTCCTATAAACTCTTATTTCCCAATTGACAGACTGGTTCACTACTTTGTTCCTTTCAAAATCATCTTTCCAAGCTTCTCTTAATACTCCAATTCTCCCAAATAGCAACTCAAAATAACTTTCTTACTCTAACCTCACAAATACTCTCAACTCATATAATGAATAACTCAGAAAAGAAATCAAAAGTAGGCAAGAATGAAAGGCATACAAAAATGTGAGACAAGAATTCCTACAAGTTAGTTAAACTAGTTGACACCTCTTAGCAACAGAATTCAACTCAACTCATTCAAGAAGAAGGTGTTAGTGATTTAAGCAATTACTTGGCTCATTTAAACAACATATTGACCTCTTTTGAGCTAGAAATGGTTTGACCAATTCATATAAGCACATGATTATAAAAAAAAAAATTGACTTGTAGCTATAGAATTCTATTTGGTTTATGCAAATTCATAATTTGGCACCACCACTTCAACTCATTCCCTATTAATTTGGCCACTGATTATACTTAGTATAATAAGTCTAATTTCTAGTTTCTATGTTTAAAGCATCAAACTTGGTCTACATTTTACTCACAACACTTTACAAAAGTGTCGAGGCAATAAATGCTAGTATATCGACTTAACATGCATGTTTTTACACACTGTTGTTCAAGCTTTGATCCATTCTCTATTTTATTTGTTGAGTTCATAATACATGGCATGGGTTAAATATGCATATATGCGCATGTTTAAATGGTTGTTTAATACTTACTCATATGTGTGCTATGCCATATCAGTGCTATTTACTTGAGTGCTTAATAAAGAATATAAACTTATATATATTTGTATATATATATTATTATATATATATGTATATGTATATATATATTCATTAACATTGATCACTATAATAAACCATTTAATATCCAAATGCATATTTCATGCTATCATACATAAAACATCATTATATGTATATACTTATATACATATGTACATATACGTACATGTATTGATATAAGTCTATCACACACACATATATATATGATACCCTCATTCCCATGAGAAATCCCTCCATGAGCATGTGGAGGTACATCTACCTTCATATGTACTCATGTACGTATTAACTCATGTACATGGGCTTATCATCGACATGTATATGTATACACATATATACTTTCTATGTACATATGTCTAATCGATTGCATCAAGAACATATAAGAAAAGAGATTTCACCAACCAAGCACTTAACACTAATTCAAACATTCTCAAATGAGATAACACCCTATCTAACACATGAACAAATAATGATATGGATTGAATTACCAATATCTGAAACAATGTCTAGACTTAACCATTCTATATGTGTGTGTGAGTTTAGTTTAGGCTTTGTTAAGGGTTTCTACACCAAATCCCTCTCCTGAGTGATACTTCCCCTCCTTCTAGTGCCTTGATCCCTGCATTTGCTTCCAACTCAACACATTCATAATAGTAGTTAGATGTTCACAATACCATTATTTCCTTTATATAAATCATTATTTGAAATATCAAATTCATTAAACACCCTTTCCACATATTTATTCCAATATAACAATAATGAAGTTAACATTCATTCATTTCTTTCCAAATGATACAATCAAAGTATATGCACATGATTTCTAATCAATATTGCAAAAACATTCATATATTCAATATTTTAACCATTCATAGTAATAGTAAATAGGTAAACGCACAATGAGGTATAACACATTTTTTCTCCATTGTTTTATGAGAGAGAAGTATTATTTTATCTTTATTACTAATTATTTTCACATTGTTAATTTTTTGTCACTCTTATCTATTATTTAGAGTTACCAAAGGAGAGAATTCCTTCTCAATCTATAAGTTAGCATGTCGTTTGTGGTGATATTGGACTTGATGTTTCTTAAGGTGTGAGTCTTTTATTCCCTGAATTTTCCTCTCTTAGTGGTGATCTCATCTGTGAAATTCCCTAAGGTGTGATCCTTCATATATTGAGCAATGCCCCTTTTTTATTTTTGTAATGCACCTTTTGTGGTGGTGTTGTTTGTAACACCCCTTGAGGTTTTGGCCTTATCTTGTTTCACATTCTTAGATATTTATGTGCCTTCTTACGTAATTTTTTACACCTTCTTAGGTGAATTTGGAATTTATGCACCTTTTGAGGTGATTCTTTGCACCTTCTTAGGTGATTCTTTGTGCCTTCATAAGAGAATTTATCATTTATGCACCTTCTTAGGTGAGACCTTGGAAAAATTGGTTCATGGACACCCCTTTTAGCATGGCCTCTAAGCATAACACATATTTCCTGATAGTAGAGTTGTGTTTTTCATGATTGTTTAGCATAACACAACTTGCTAACCTTTTGGAACCTATCATATTGCATGTACAACTAACATAACACATCTTGCTATCCAATAGATCCATGTAGCTCATTAGTGATATGGCATAATCCAACTTGCTAGTCCTCATCAGAGCATTCCTATGACTAACACTCATTTGATGGATGATGTTTTCTATTTGAGACAATTTAAGACCAAGGTCTCTTTGCCTTACCAACTTGAATCCCTTTAGTACTAACCTTGTGTTTTTTTGTGTGTTTTCTTCATCTTTGTATTGTGTTTGCATCATGTTTTTGTTCATTTTTTTTCATCTATATGTTATGTTATGTCATATTTTTTTGTTGTATATGCTTCATGTTTTTGACATGTATGTTGCCTTGCTGCATTTTATACACGTGTGTTCCTTTGTGCTTATGTTGGTTTTCCATGGGACCTTGGATCCTAGGGACTTGTGCACTCTCCCTAGATCCTTTGTCATCCTACCTCTTCAATATTTGGACAATCAGACCCCTCTTAACATATATTTTCTATTTCAATATGAGTTTGAGCATAAGTTCATACTCTCACTAAAGTGGGGGTGAAATGTCACATTGTAAATTGTCAACCTTGATAATTTCATATTATTTTTTGCTTCCCCTTTAATTATTGGATGTAATTTAATAGCTAATTTCCAAAATTATACATTCCATGGCCCATTTTTAAAAATTATCGACAAATTGCAAGAAAAAAAAATTGCATTTATCTAATACCACTCCCTGACACCTTACTTTTCAAAAAATAGCATTGGAGCACATATTCCCAAGGTGAATTAGTACCCCTATTTTGACTCCAAATTTAAATATGTTTTTCAATACTTTATTATTTGAAATTCAAGTGTCCAAAGTCAGCTATCAAGATTTAATTTGTGGGAAATTAGAAAAATTGCATATAAATACCTAATTATTACATCATTTCAAATCTAACAAAAAAGTAAGTGCAAGAATTTTTGTCAAGAGCATTTTCAAGCAAGTCAAGAGAAAAAATTTAGTCATTTATTACAACAATTCAAGATCCAAGCATCATGTCAAATCATATGTGAGTTTATGTATGCTCATTTTATCATTGTTTATGAAGAATAACCCTTTCATAGGTCTCCAATCAATTCAAGAAACTCAATCAAGTAAGATCCCAACATTGAGGAGATGTGTATGTCTTCAGTCCTTGAAGGAAGCCATTGAAGGGTGGTGAGTTACAACACTTTGTGGATTCATCATTCCTTTTATCATTTATTCCTATCCCTCAAAAGGATATCATTGACATTCACATTGTGGAAGTGGAAACACTAACACGAGAAATGACTAAGGGAAGCCCTTAAATGGTACAACCATTCCTCTCTCTTTGAATGTGCAATTTTTTGGGTTTGAAGAAGATTGAAGGAAGTTTGAAGATAAATGATCTATTGTTGAATCAAAACCCTACATCTTGACAACTCATGAAAACTCACTTAGAAAAATATCTAATAGTGATCCAACAAATTTGTAGATGAAAATGGAATGCTCTAATATAGAACCAGAGGACTAAGAAAATAGATCTGATATCCATCTACAAGGACACATATTCATAGGGAGAATTAGTCCTCCTTTTTCAGCCCCAAATATGAACCATAGGTGAACAATGTCTTGCTTTTTTTTTTTATTCAAGGGGTAAACGCTTTTGACCGGAGCTATGAACTGGAATAAAACTATTCAACAATACCACCCCAATGGGGCTTGAACCTTGGTGGCACAAACAACAATGCCACCTTTAAACCATCACACCATGCCAATACCAGTGAATAATTTCTTGCTTATTCTAATTCTTGAGTCTAAATTTCTTTGTGATGTATCAAATAGATATTTTTTTTGCATCGAAATAGGTATTTACATTATTATCCTATTCATTGCATTAAATTTCATTGCTAAATCCATTCCAAGTTTGGTCAAGGGAATGTTCACTCACCTTTCAAGTTGTAAGTCAGTCTTATGCCTTGTACAAATCCATGAAACCTCGCTACCATCAAATCTCTAATGAAACATTTAAGAAAAGAACATAAACCCTAGGGTCAAATCTTAGGGTTTCACTTTTCCTATGTTTCAGTTCCTTTAGAGAGAGATAGATATGAAAATGGTGGAAGAGGATTTGTAAGATCTTTCTTCTATTATGGACAAATAGGTCACACTTATTTCAAGTGTCCCCAAATTTGAACTAAATGGTCTGGAGGGAACAAGATTGGTTTTCATCTTGTGGAAGTTGATGTGGATTTAGTTTCTTCACCAATTCAGAAACAATAGCAAGGAAAATACTTCATGATGAAGAATTTTTTCTTTCATCCTTTGAATAATTAAATAGTCCAAATAAGAATCTTTCAAACTCTTTGTAATTCCAAGGGAAAATATGGAAAAGTTATTATTGTTAATGGGACACCACTAATCTAGCTTCAATGGAGATGACTGAAAAAAATAACTTGAATAAATCAACACATCCAAATCCATATTGGGTTTCCTATTTGTAAAAGGATTGACATGTGGTTGTAAAAAAAACATTATCTTATAAGAACTTCGATGTGATCCTACTATGATGAATTGATGAGTGATTTCATGTCCATGGATATGTGGTATGCATCATTTTGGATCCTATAATTCCATCTGTGATGATGGAGAAAATTATAGCTACACCCTTGTCAAATATGGTTAGAAATATACATTGAGCCCAGTCAACTAATACAATGAAGAAAGTGGAAAAAATTCTAGGATGATCCTTACCACTAGGAGGTAATCCCAATATACTTGAAGAGTAGGGAAAGTGAACCATAAACATGTGTCTATATTTTTTGATAAGTATTTCATAAATAAAAATCAAAGAGATATCAACTTAGGTTATGTGGAAACAAAAATTATACTCCCTTCTTGGAGATAGTGCAATTTCTTGCCTAATTTGGACCTATTTTGGTACCCTTGCATTAAATACCCTTTTAAATCATCATTAATAGGCCCCTAAGACCCTTTATTTTGGATCTCAAGGCTTATTTCAACTAAAAACCTGACAAAACCATCAAAAGCATTAAAATTTCTAACAACCCAACCCAAAAATCTAGGGTGGGACTCATATGCCACTTTGGGCATATGAGTTAGGTGGGACCCATATGCCCGAAGTGGCATATGAGTCCCATTTGGCCCATTTTTTAGGGTTTGAGTGGGAAATTCAATTTTTTAATTCAAATTTTTGGTTGATGTCAACTTTTGAGATCTAAATAATGGTAAATTAGATGTATTTCCCATATAAACAAGCTTCTAAAGTCATTTTTAATCTAAGCAATAATCTAGAAGAGTAATTTCAAGATCCAAGCATTCAAGAGTATTCAAGCATTCTTCACAAGAGCATTCAAGAACAAGTAATCAACAAAGTTGAAGCCTTGGAGCAACATTATTGTGTTTTTGCAGGTCTTCAAGCTCACTTTCATTCAAGATTTAGCATTGTCAAGGGTTGATTATGGTTTCCTATGGTAAATCATGATGGATTCTAGGTTGGGAAGATGCAAATAGCCATAAAGCCAAGCCTAATGACTTTTTTCCTAAGTGATTCCATCCTCCATTATCATCCTACATTCAGCCGAAGGAATGTACATACTTTGTTAGGGCTCATTTGGGTGATTAGGGATCTCTCAAAGTGAGTCATTCATGTCCATGTTTCATTCTTGCATCTCATTCTAGCACAATAGAATAGGGTTGCATTACATTTCAAATTTTCCTAATCTTAGACACACTTAAGGTTAGGGTTTATGTTCACATTTGCATTCAAGATCTATTGTTTCTATCAAGGTTTAATTACCAAACTAGGGGTTTGACCAAGGAAAACCCACCATAAGAAAATCAACTTTATATTTTGTTTTACAGGTCTTTTTATAGGTTTAGATGTAGAAATCAGTTTGGGAAGGAAGAGCAGAGATTGGAGCACAAATCTGGATTTTGAATTCCCAAAAAAGAATGAGACTGATACACCAGAAATGGCATATGAGTTTCACTATAGGAAATTTTCTAGATTTTTGAAGATCCTGAACCTACACTGTCAGAAAGCTATCCCAGTCCAAAAAACCTAGACTGGGACTGATACACCAAAAGTGGTGTATGATTCCTAGTGTTCCCTAAAAGCTACATTTTTAGCATTTCAGAGTTGATTCAAACAGTCCTTCATATTTCTAGGTGCACTTTTATGTTTTTCCAATTTGTTGTTTAGATTTGTACTCTTTTCTAGGTCATTTAGTGAAGTTTTACATTGCATTAGGTTTAAACATTAGGTCTTGCATTTAATTAGTCTTTCCAAGCCCTAGCTTGGTGTTGATCCCCTCGTTAGTTTTTTATCAAACCCTAGGACATTCCTATTGTAGATCTCTTTCCCTTTTACATCCTTGGATTGAGATCTCTAGGGTTTCCTTGAGTGAAACTTGAGAAAAATAGGAGGAGTCCTATCTCTTCAAGGATAGAAATAATTTCCCTTCCTATTTCCATTGTTTCATTTTGGTGAACCTACATTTAGAACATATCAATTTTGATTTGGAGTGCATTATCATCCTAGGTTTAGCTTGTATTAACATTGCATCACATTTTGCATTAGTTAATTGACATTCTAGGGTTTCTAAATCTTGCATTAGTGAAAGTGCATATAGGCTACATTTTTACATCTTGCATCATTGAATCTCATCTAAAATATTTAGTTATGATTAGCTTAGACATCATCCAAAAAAAGAACATAACATTCACAAAAAAATTCTAAAAACGGTACAAAAATCCTCACCTCGGACTCATATGCCCCTCTAGGAGATTTAGTCCTAGTACATGAGATTTTTCTTTATTTTTGGGTATTTTTTGTTAACTCTTATTCACTATTCAGATCCTTGAAAAACCCTATTTTGGACTCATATTCCCCTCTAGGCGATTTAGTCCCGTTTTAGATTTTAAATTGCATTTTACAACATTGAATTCTCTTTTTTTGTGTTTTTGTTTGCTGTTGTTAGTTATCAATTTCAATTTGTAGAGTTTTTGTTACATTCAAATCATTAGATTTAGTATAGTTTATATTCATTGCAATTGTGGATAGAATTAGATTACTATTCTTTTCATTTTCAACATTAGTTCATAGTTCAGTTAGACTAGATTACATTTGGAATTCGTTAGAAAACAAAACAAAAACACCTAAAAACTGATGAACCACTTGGAGAAATCGCAATTATTTTCAAATATGTTAAATCTCTGGGTATGTGCAGGATCATCATGGAAAAAATAGAGCCTTAAGTGGCAAAAAATTCAGAAAAATCAGAGTTAGGAAACTTGATATAAAAATTTGAATAATTTATCTATATTATTTCAAAAATATGTAAGAATAGAATATGTAGAAAATTGAATCTAGTTTCTAAACTACTAGGTTTGTTTAAAAAAAAATCTATTTGGTGAAATTTTAAAATTTCAATGTAGCCGTACTTAAATTTCAGGGAAAAAATAAGTAGGTGTTTGTCTGACCACCCTAACCACAATAAAATGATAATATTTTTTATAATATTTTAGATATAAGTAGAGGACTCATGTCCTGATGTGATGCACATTTTTTTGTAATTTTTCCAAGTAAATAATTAATTATGAATTTTTTACTACAACTTTTAAAAATATAAAAAAATTGTATGTCTGACCACCTTAACTTGGTCAAAACTTCATGAAATTCAATTTTTTCTTTTTTTAATCCTATAGTATGTAGCATAGAATGTGACTCATGTTTTGGATTGAAAAATGTGATACCATTTTGAAATCCATAGATGTTTTTCAATCATCCTATCAATCAGGACTTTAGTCCTAATTCAAATAGAAAATGAATAATAATTACTTATTAAATTCAAAGTAAAGAATAATTTATATTGGTGGAAAGCTGCGAATATCCTTTAAAAACCCTTTTGGTTTCATCAATTTTGGGTAAAGAAAAAGTCATTGGCCACATACCCATCATATTGCCACTTTTTGGCCCATCATGATCCTGCACATACCCCTCTTTTTCCAAGTTAACCTAAGCCTCAAGCCTTTTAGTAGTGATGAATTTGACATGTTAGATGAAGCCCTTGAGGACTTCATCTCACAAGGTTCATCCACTAAGGCTTGTTATGACAAACCAAAACCAACAGAAGTTAACATGATTCAACCTCAACTTATCCTTTATCCACCTTCACACAAATCTCAAACTCAAAACAAACCTGTTTTCACTCTTGAACCACCTAAGAACAACATTTTACAGAAATCAAGTTATAATACCATTGCTCATACATATGACACTAGAAACAATCCACAACCAAAATAACCAACTACAACACCTTTACCTTTGCCTAATCCAATCTTTCCTATTGCTCCTCGTTTTCCCTCGCATAGTGGGAAGGGGTATGATCTTGTTTAACAACTTACAAATACTCCTACAAAGATATCCCTATGGGATCTAATTCAGAATTTACCTAATTATCACTATGCTTCAAATATCCCTACAACAAGTAGTGGTTCCCTTTGGTACAAATGCAAATGATGTGGTAGCTCTAATACAAGGAATAAATATAGATAATGTAGACATTACCTTTCACCAACATGAGCTACCTCCTTTGGAAATGAGAAAGAGAAATCATGCATTCATGATAATAGCCACCTATGATGGGTGGGGAATAAAAAGAACCCTTGTTGATAATGGTTATGATCTTAATGTATGTAGTATGACCCTTCTGGATAAACTAGGTGTGGATAAATCAAGAATTCAACCTCATTCCTTATCAATTCTAGGATTTCACCAAATGGGAAATCAACCACTTGGTGTAATTACTTTACCTATTACAGTTGGAAAGGCTACCTTGCAAACTCCTATTCATTTCATGCCCGGTAATCTTTCATACAATCATCTTTTAGGGAGACCTTGGATTCATGAGATGCATGTGGTACCTTTAACTCTTCATCATATAATGAAGTATGTCTATAACAACATTTGAAGTATATCAAATTGAAATAGACCTCAAGTGTGAAAGTTGCTTACAAGTTGAAAAAGGAACGACAAGTCCTTTGAACACATTAATTCCAACATCAAACATAGAACCTATGGACAAAGATAAACAAGAGCTAGAAATGGTATCAAATTTATTGGAAGATGATTGGAGTTCCTTGGAATTCATACCTTCGTTTATGGGAGAATACAAAATCACAACAAAAGAAACCGAAAAACAAAAGAAACCAATAGTGATGTCAATGTAGAATTCAAAAGAAAACTCACAAGCATCTACTTCATCTACTCTAGAAGAAGACATAAGCTATACAAAAAAAAATTATGAGATAGAATATCAACAACCACCAAACCCACAAGAAATGGAGACTTTATGGGAAAGGTTATGAATTCATGAAACAATTTGGTTATAATGAAAAACAATGTGGAAAAAAAGAAAAAGGTATTCGTGTTCCTATAGAGCTTAACACACAAGAAAAGTGTTTTGAGATACTTCCCTTCTAAGATAACACAAGCAACAAAAATACCCTCGCTAAACATCAACACCATCATGTGTAATCCTAAGACAACCCTTACCTTGAAGCATCTAGAATTGATTGATACAACTTGCGAAACATCATTGGAATTCTTCGAAAATGATGAAACCTTGAAAGAAATGCTAGGAGTTTATGACAAACCATCTACTCGTCTTAAAAATAAATGAGTTAATTGTGCTATGATTAGTACCAAAAATATGGAGAAGAGGAAAGTAATGAGATTGACAAGAACAATGAAGAATACACCCCCAAATTTCTGAAGAAAAATGCACTTCCTTTAGGACATACAATTGACATAACGATGGACATTAACAATGAAGAAAAAGTGATAAAAATAGGAAATTTCCTTGATGATGATGAACAAGAATACCATGCAAGTTTTCTTCATGACTTTCCTGAACTTTTCACTTGGAATTATTTGGATATGCCGGGAATTGATCCTAAGATCGTAACACACAACATAGTCCTTGTTGAAAATGATAAACCCATTAGTTAAAAGATATGAAAGATAAATCCTAATATAGCCTTCCTAGTAAAATTCAAGATTTAGAAGCTCCTCGAAGCTGGTTTTATACATGGGTGATCCCACAAAATTGGTTTACAATTTTTGGGAGATTCTGATTTTTGCTGAAATCACATATTTTTAGAAAATATAATTATTTAATCATTAAAAAGTTACATTTAAAGCATTCCAATTGAAGAGGGTTTGATCAAACTACCTTAGATAAAACCCCCTTGAATAGAACCTCGTTAGTTTTAAACCATACCTATAACAAAGTCTCCTTTACACCTATCAAAATGCTGATAAAAAACCACTTTTGATTTACCTTTTGGGGGATCAAATGACTTCATTTAAATTTTTTTTTTTTTAAGTATGTAGTCCTTATTATAAGCTTCCCAAAAAGTATAATTTTAAATAAATTTAATTTGATTATTATATTTATTTTTTATTTCTTGTGAATGTAGGTTTTCACCAAAAATCAAGCTCTATGTTCTGCACATCTGGAAAAATAGAATATTATTATTTTTTTTTTTGAAAAATATGAGTACACCAAATATTGAAGTCCTTGATCCAAAAAAAAAAAAAATTGAATTTTGATACATACAAAAAAAGTTATGTGATAGATAGTCTACCTATGTCTGAATTGTAATTGGTTTGACTTTGAAACTTGATTAAGGAAAAAATATTCAATAAAACACTATGAAACTAATTGGAAGCACTAGATATCGTAGTTACAAATCTAAATTGGAAAAAAATAGAATTTTATCCTTCATGGAAAAAAAGTTATGTGTTATATGGTGAGCGTCACTCCTTAAAAATGGTGTTTACTGAAAAAACTAGTTTTTGAAGGAGATGACAAAAGAAGTGCAATCTGATTTGAAAATTTAGGAAAAAAATATATTTAGAATCTACACACAAAATGTCACAAATCACTAGTTTGCATCATCTTAAAATTCCTCATGGTTTAGCCGCTATAGGTGTTTGAAAGAGAAGATTTAGTTAGAAAAAATCAGTCAAGTGTCTAGTTTGGCCAAAAATTGTAAACTAGTATTGTGGGATCACACACATCCTATAGATTATTCTCCTTGGATCTCGAACATTGTCATAGTCGCAAAACTGGATAATCATATTAGGATATGTACAGACTTTCGTGATTTGAATAAAGCAACTTTAAAAGATGACTTCCCGTTCCTAATATTGACATGATAGTGGACTCGACTATGGGAAATGCTTTGTTGTAATTCATGGATTGATTTTTTGGATATAATCAGATCCTTATCAACCCTCAAGATCAATACAAAATAACATTCACCACAACTTGGGGAACATTCTGTTGGGTAACAATTCCTTTTGGATTAAATAATGCAGACACAACGTATCAATGAGGTATTACATTGATATTTCATGATTACATACATAAGATTTTGAAAGATTATGTTGATGATATTCAAGAAAAATCTTTAACTTGTCAAGACAATGTGAATATCCTTCAAAAAATCTTTGAGTGAATGCAAAAATACAACATGAGACTAAATCCGAAAAAGTGTGTCTTTGGTGTAGATAGTGGAAAACTTTTAGGTTTTATCATATCTCATAGAGGCATTGAGGTGGACACAAAGAAAATTGATGTTATAGTTAACATTCCACCTTCTAGAAGCAATTTTTCAATTATGCGCTTTGCAAGGATGAATTTAGGCTATCCGCCATTTTGTAGCATCCCCAGCAGACCAAATTTTATCATTTAGCCCTCCGCGGTTTGGGATTTGGATATCATTGGAAAATTATCACCACCTTCATCCACCATACATACATTCATAATCACTATGAAAAACTACTTCATGAAATGGGTAGAAGCAATCCCCCTTCATTCAACAACTGTTGATGTGATATGTCATTTCATATTGGAACACATTATTGCACACTTTGGACTTCCCTCCACATTAGTTTCAGACAATGGGACACCATTTAAGAATAGTGATGTGAAGAACTTCTCAGAGACATTTAACATTCAACATCATTTCTCAACACCCTACTATCCACAATCTAATGAACAAGCCAAATAAACTAATAGAACCCTCAAATAAATCTTAATAAAAACTATTAGCAAACTTAATAATGATTGACACACATAGCTAACATATGCGTTATGGGCCTATCGCATGAATGTTAGATTATCCACTGAGACTACCCCTTATAATCTAGTCCATGGCACCAAGGCAATAATTCCCTTGGAGTGAGAGATTCCTATGTTAAGGATTTCTCTTCAAGGACTTATTGATGATAATACTTATAAAGAACAATGATTACATCAGCTTGAAGTGCTTGACGAACAATGAATTAATGCTCTTGAGCACCTTCAAGCTTATTCTAGAAGAAAGCAACGTAGTTACAATGAAAATTTTATACCTCGGTAATTCAATAAAGGTTATTTAGTGTTATGTGAGAATCAATGTAACGTCAATGCTGCCCCAACTGAAAAAGGAAATTTCAACCCTAAATGGTTGGGACCTTACAATTTAGTCAACAAAAGTTATGGGTCTGGAGCATACACGTTAACAAAAATGGATGATACACCTCTTAAGAAACCTATTAATGTAGCGCATTTGTGCCAGTACTATGTCTAATCTTCTTGAATAGTGTGAATGATAAAGTAGTGGTGTTAGATTTAGTAGATGACATTTTATATGCTCTCACATTGCTTCATTCTTGACAAAAAAATATTTGTGTGTCTTGAATGCTAAAGTAATTATTTAAATTAACTTTTAAATGTTTAATTTAGGTCTCATACTATTCAGGATAATTGTGTAAGTTGTGTTGGATTAGATCCTTATATGCATTTAATTTTCTACAATTAGATCATAGGTGCATTTAATTCAGCATAACATACTTAATCGCAATGTAATATCTAAAAGAAATTAGAATAGTTTTAATTAGATCACATAAAGAAAGTTAAGCCATGAAGATATTTATTAAATAGTCTTATAAAAGATTATTTGATAAATTACATTTCCATTTAACTCAAAACACATAAGCATAATCAAACATCAAAATGATCATATATATACCAAAGTTTTAAGTACATATACAACACTAGGGTGGCCTGTGGCTACTAGATTCCTCAAGATCTAGTGATCACATCTGTCTAGATGCAGTCTGTCAAGAGATGGTAGTATGTGATCATGATAGTGAACTAATAAGAACATCCAAAGCATATTGCAGACTCTTTGCTCATCTAATAGCCATGGTCTCCCATCCAACGGCCTCTAGATGCTCTTGCTCTATGTGGTCTTTTTCTTCCTAGAGCTTGGCTACCTCTGCATGGATCCTAAACTCTGCTAGATCTCGAGATGAATGAATATCCTCATATGCAACCTCGACTTGATTAGTACACCTCCTAACACCCTCATATGTGCCCTCGGTCTGACATACAACTCCAACAGCTGTAGGTTCCACTACATGATGGGTGGGGGCACATAGTCTATATCGATAGCCTCATCGAAGATTGATGGGGGAACTATATTTGCAGCAACCTTTTGGTAGAGATCATGAAAGTCTCTCACAACCCCTGCAAGATAGAAATCATAAATATAATCAATACACATCATGACATATATATAGACATAAAATTAAAACAATAAGCATGAACATAAGTACGATCATAACAATAAATAAAATGTCACCACCTAGATCTCTGGCTGATTATGTGAAGACAACCTCATCTTGTGTGGGAGGCATGTAGGATGTGCTAGCCTCTCCATGAACGTAGGTGCTAGTGTGCAATGTAGCTACTGATTGTGATCTAGTCACATGAGTGGGAGTAGGAGTTGGCTCTCTCCACTTGTGGCTAGCTAGATCCTCATTCGTTGTATCATCACCCTGACTCATCAGCTGCTCCTCCAACTCATCCTCCTCCTTCCCGTCATAATCTTGGTCTATAGCCTTGTTGTAGTCCTCATCTATCTCATCTAAAATAGGTTTGTAGCCCTAAGTCCTATCTCCTCAACTCTCTCCTCCTTGTCCCTTTGAGCTAGAAGTGGTCTTGCAAAGCCTATAGGCTCATCCATCGAGAATACAGGAGCTAGTTGTGCTACTTCTCACCACTCCTTGTATGCATCTATGGTATTGACATCATCAACATCAAAGATTGGGGGCATATCATGATCCTCAAAATCTAAGTCACTGTAGACAATATAATCAATGGTGAATCATCTCATATCCCCAAGCCTCTGAGCACTCTGCACTGATCACCTATAGAAAGGTCGTCCCACTAGTGGTACCTATATCTGCCTGAATTGTCGTATGACACGATTGTAGTAGAATGGTCATACTATGTATTCATGTCTACCCAATAGAAATATGTCCATCTACATCCTTCTCAACTATCGGGTCTCATCTAACCACTGTGGTATTAGCTGGTATGGTCTCCACAAGATCTCCTCCTAATGCAGTCGGTCGAATATGACCCTCCAAAAGTGTAAATCCCCATAATGCCATGATTGCCTCCATGGATAACTGAATGTGCAAGGATATTCTAGGGCTGATATTGATAGAACCTTATCG